>CAUYQV010095805.1:0-38906 GCA_963574575.1 Galagoides demidoff
TACAAATAGGGTCAGAGGAGATCAAACTTTCACTCTTCGCAGATGATATGATTTTATACCTGGAAAACCCCAGGGACTCAACTACAAAACTCTTAGAAGTGATCAAGGAATACAGTAGCGTCTCAGGATACAAAATCAATACTCACAAATCAGCAGTTTTTATATATACCAATAATAGTCAAGCCGAAAACACAGTCAAGGACTCTATTTCCTTTACAGTAGTGCCAAAGAAGATGAAATATTTGGGAATTTACCCAACAAAGGACATGAAAGATCTGTATAAAGAGAATTATGAAACTGAGAAAAGAAAAAGCTGAAGATGTTAACAAATGGAAAAACATACCATGCTCACGGCTGGGAAGAATCAACATTGTTAAAATGTCCATATTACCAAAAGCAATTTTCAAATTTAATGCAATCCTATCAAAGCACCACCGACATACTTTAAAGATCTGGACAAAATATGGTAATTTTTGAATGGAAGTTTATAGAGAAAAACAGAGTACATACTTACTTACTCCTGGTTTTAGAAAGTATTTCTATTGTATAAGAAATAGAAAAACATTATTACTTAACCCGTAGAAACTTAAATACTGAGTAAGACAGGATTAATGTTAGAAACAAAACATTGATATATAAAAACATTATTATCAAGCTATAGAATAAAATTCTGATAGTTAGCTGAATAGTAAGTGGTATTTCTCATAAACATTAAACTATCCCTAAACCTGAACAATTTTAGACTCAATATTGAAAATAATAAACGTTAGGAAGTTACTTTGGGAAATAAGCCAGACACATAAAGAAAAATACTGCATGGTCTCATTTATATGCAGAACCAAAAGGAAAAAAAAAGATAGAATACATAGAAACAGAAAATAGCAGAGGTTACCAGGAGAAGAGGAAGGAGAAGGAGGAAATGAGAAGTCAAAGTGTACAAACTTACATTTATGTAGGATGAATAAACCTAGAGATCTTACGTACTGCAAAAGGACTATAGTTAGTAAGATTCTGTCATATACTTGAGATTGGGAGAGTAGATTTTAAGTGCTCTTACCACAAAAATTTTAAGAAAGGGTAACAATGGATGACAATAGGATAATTTGCTTAACTGTAGCATTCATTTCACTATGTATATCAACACATCATGGTGTACATCAAAGGGAAAAAAGAAAAAAAAAGGTTACTTGGGTAACATACTTACATCCAAAAAGTTTAAAGAACGTGGCAGCGCCTGTGGCTCAAAAGGGTAAGGCACTGGCCCCATATGCTGGAGGTGGCAGGTTCAAACCCAGCCCCAGCCAAAAAAAAAAAAAAAAAAGTTTAAAGAACCAGGTAAATCCATATATCTAAATCACATTTAGAAAAGAAAATCTGATACATGAGTTTCATTTTATAATAATACTAAGTATCCATTATAATTTTCCATGTTTCTATTTATGCTGAAATGTTCAGGGCACTTGTTTTAGCAGCTGTTCAAGCATAGAACATTTTTTCCTTAACAAAATAATTATTGCTGTAATAATCTGTAATTATGGTTTATAACTGCAATAATCCCAAAGAAATCAGTCATTACCATAGATCACAAGTAATCGTTAACTACTGTTAATGATCTATTTCTTAGGGATTATTGTTTCCGTAAACCATGACCATATCACCACAAATATGGAAAAGCAAGACAATATAATACAAATGAGATCATAATATAATAATAAACTTATTTTGTAACATTAAAAGCCATTAAGCATCTAAATTAAAGCACACATAACAAGAGCATATAATTTTCTTTGTTCAACACTAACTGAAGTGTTTAGTCTACAAAAAAGAAACTAAAAACGGCTACACACAATGTACAAACTAGAAACATGTTTTGCATTTTTTCTAATATAAAACAATCATTGTTAACAGATCACAGGCTTTTGTTTAAAAGAAAGACTCCTTCCCACTCACCTTCTAACCAGAAGAAAGGAAGAAAACAAATATTTTTAAAACTTTTACCGAAATTACATAGTGTATCCAACTTTTTAAAAATTCTTCAATTTACAATCATCAAGAATCAGGCCTGAATTATTTTATTCAGTAGCTAAACCAACTTAATAACACCAAAGGATCACATTTCAGTCAATATCACTTATTTTACAACTGAATCTTTTTAGATTTTAATGTAATGTTTGATGCAAAAGCATATATATAAACACATATGAAAAACACCTGACCAACTGGAAGAATCAGTGAATTACCAATACTGTCACCCTTCCCCTAGCTTGTCCCCTTACCTCCTACCCTACAGATAACTATGATAACGATGATCCAATATTTGATGCTTATTGTTATTTTGATTTTTTAAATTTTATCACATATGCACATATTTCCAGATAATATATTTCTACTCACTTTCTTTGGGGCTGTTAAGTTTCATACTGTATGTAGCTTCCTGAACACTGGGGTTTTTTCACTAAACATCTAATCTCTGATGTTCAACCTTGGTAAGTATATGTGTACTGTTTACTTTTTAAAATTTTTGTTTTCATTTTTATTATTATATTAATATTCCATATATAATTATATATTGATCTCTTCATCCATCTTCATATTGATGGGCATCTGAGCTGGTTCTACTTTTTGCCATTATGAATAATGACATGAATTTATTGCATATATCATCTGGTATACCAATTTTTATGGTGAACACATGTGGCAAAGTGCCAGATCAGCAGGCATTCATTTCACTTCCATTTCCAATTAGTCACACATGATACTCCTATGAGAGAATTTATTTTGACTCACATTCTTCTATAAAATTTCTTATTTTTATCAGTCTATTGGGAGTAAAGTTGTATTTTATGTGCCTTAAATTTCATTTCTCTTACCAATAATGAAGTTGTGCATTCTTTCAAATACATTCACCATTTGTTTTTCTTTGGTTTTTTTGAGATGCCTATTTGCTTGTATTTGTTGATCATTTTCCTAAAAGAATTGTTTATTTTAATGGTTTTTTATAATTTTCTTTCTATATTATACTAGATGGTGATCCTTGTTTGTATTGTGTCTATGTGTGTTGCAAATATCTTCTTCCAGTTCTGTTCTCTTCCTATTTAAATCACGTCCATTTAAGTAAATTTTTTCCTAAGGATTTATTCAAGTTATCTAATTTATTAAACTCAGAAAATATTATGAGTAATTTTATCTTTTGAATCTTTGCTACACCCATAAATTATGCTTCTTTCACCTTTTGTTCCTAACAGCATTTATTTGTGAACTCTTTCCTTCTTAATCTCATGAGAGGTTTGTCAATTTTATTAGTCTTTTTGTTTTAACACCCAATCCTTTTTCCCTCTCCTTTCCAGCTTCTGGTAACCTCCAAGCTACTCTTTATCTTCAGGAGATACACTCTTCTGGCTCCCACACAGGACTAAGAGTGATAGTAATGTTTCTGTGCTTGACTTTACTCATTTAATAAAACAGGCTCCAATTCCATATATAATGATGAAAATGCCAAGACTTCATTCTTTTTATGTGTGAATAATACTCCCATATATATGCCACATCTCCTTCATCCACTTATCCAGTGATGATGGGCACATTGATTACACATTTTGGTTATTGTGAATAGGGCTGCAATAAACATGGGAGTGCATGTATCTCTTTGATATATTGATTTCCTTTCAATTGGAAAGGAATCCAAATGAAATGATGTAGAAATCCAGTAGTAGGATTTCTACATCAAGTAACAGTTGTACTTTTACTTTTTTTTAAGAACCTCTACACTGATCTTCATGGTAGCTCTACTAATTTACATTCCTACCAACAGTGTACAAGCATTCCTCTTCCACCACAGTCTCGCCAGCATCTGTTATTGTCTTTCTTTTTGATATAAGCCATTTTAACTGGGGTGACATGATATCACATTGTAGTTTTGTGGGGGTTTTTTGATAAATAATGATGTTGGGCATTTTTTCATACACTTGTTGGCCATTTGTATGTCTTCTATTGAGAAATATTTGTTCAGAGCCTTTGTTCATTTCTAGATAGTCTTATTTGGAGGATTTGCTATTGAGTTGAGCTAATATATTCTGGTTATTTCCTGTCAGATGGATAATCAGCAAACATTTTCTCCCAGTTTATGGGTTGTCTTTTTATCTTGTTGACTATTTCCTTTGCTGTGAAGAAGCTTTTTAGCTTGATGCAATCCCAACTGCTTATTTGTGCTTTGTTGCCTGTGCCTTTGATGTTTAAAAAAAAAATCTTTGCCTACTTAAGAAAGCAAAGAAATCTTAATTTCTTTTACAGATTGCTCACTGCTGGCATATATATATATTTTAGCATATATATATATGCTAAAAATCAGTAGCATTTATATATATATATATATATATATATATATAAATGCTACTGATTTTTCAATGTTGATTTTGCATTCTACAAATTTACTGATTTATCTGTTCTAACAGCTTTTTGGTGGAGTCCTTAGGTTTTCCTAGGTATATGGTCATGTCACCTGCAAATAAGCCTAATGTGACTCCTTCCATTCCAATTTAGATGCCCTTTATTTCTTTCTCTTGCCTAATTTCTCTGGCCAGGACTTTTAGTATTATGTAGAATAATACTTCTGAAAGAGGGCATCCTTCTCTTCTTAGTCTTTAGAGTAAGAACCTTCAATGTTTCCTCATTCAGAACAATGTTAGCTGTGGGTTTATCATATATGGCCTTTATTATTTTGAGAAATGTTCCTCCTTTTTATGAAGATTTTTATTGTAAAGAGATGTGGAATTTTATCAGATACTTTTATGGCATCTATTGAAATAATTATACAGTTTTTGTTTCTGATTCTGTTACTATGATATATGATGTTTATTGATTTGTATATACTGAACAGGCCTTGATTTCTTATGATGAACTGAACTCCGTCATGGTGAATGATCTTTTTAATGTGTTACTGGAGTCTATTACCTAGCATTTTGTTGAGGATTTTTGTGCCCCTGTTAATCAGGATATTGGCCTGAAGTTTCCTTTGTTGTTGTTGCATCCTTACCTGGTTTTATTATCAGAGTAATGCTAGCCTCATAGAATGAGTGCTGATGAATTCCCTCTTCTTCAATTTTTTAAAAGAGTTTGAGGAAGTTTGGTATGAGGTCTTCTTAAATGTTTAATAAATGCAGAAGTAAATCCATCATGCCCTAGGGATTTTCTTTGATGAGAGATTTTTTTTTTTATTATAGCTTCAGTCTCATCACCAAAAAGTAATATGCAAACAAAAAAATTTAATACGAAATGATAAAGTTTTGCATTATCAATAAAGCTTTAATAATCCTTTTTTGTATGGTACAACTCAAAACATCAAAATCACATATTTCTGGATTCAAATTATTTTTGCTTCATTGAAGTAACCAAGGATTGACTTCTTTTAAATTTGAAAAAGATTCTACACTTTTGTTTTCCAAATCAGATTCTGAGGTATTTCACCATTTATGTTTGTGAGAATTATTTTTAAAACTACCTCTATCTCCAAATTCTCCAACAATGATCAAGTCTTTTGAACTTGATGACTCTTAGAATTTACTGTACTCCATATTTACATATACTCCCACAAGAGTCCACTATTTGTACAAATTAGTTCAGGCACAAGTGTGAAAAATATTGAGAATGAAGTGAAAGGTATGCTTATAGATTCAAGTTAGGTAACATACAGGAACATGTGTCATCAAGTTTTTGTTTGCAAAATAAACAGTGCCTATAAGCATTGCAAAAAATATCACTGGAGAGCTTCTTAGAAAAGGGTGAAAGATCTAATGATTAGACAAGAAAACTTAAGGATTGCCAACAAAATGAAAGCTTCATTTAAAAGAAAATACTAAGCCAGATATGAGAAAAACACAACTAAATTCAGGAATCGGGGAGGGAGGTTTGGTGGGCTCCCATCTATCACATACAAGGTAGATGTACAGGGCAAATCTCCTAGGTGAAGGACTCAACTACAACTGGGACCATACCTTACGAATATAGACAACATAGCCCAATCATATGCATCCTCATGTTAATCAGAAACAAAACAAAAAAAGAAAAGAAAATACTAAGAGTCCTACTTAAACTGCACATTCACTACAATAGGTAATTCATATCTGGCAATAAACTGTCCAATAAAGCCATGAAATCTTTAAAATTGCTTTGCCACATGGAGACTTGAATTAAAAGATAAGCTTTTAAAGTTTTTCAAAAGAACAAAACAAACATGAAGAGAAGCAATTATGGAAGGCCACCATTCCATCAAAATGTGTCTGCACTGCATCATTCTTAGTGGCTAATCACACTGCTAAAACTAACAAGCCCTTTAGTACTGGTAAAGAGTTGATCCTATCTGCTGCTAATGACATTTGCTGTGAACCTTTAGGAGAGGCTGCAGGTCAAAAGGTACCATATGTTCCCCTTCTGGGTAGCATCATAACTAGACAAATTGATGAAACAGAAGAAGACACTGAGGCACAAATGTTAGACAGGATTAATGAGTCACTGTGGTAGTATACAATCCATATTGATGAGTCTACCAATGTTGGCAAGGCAACAATGCTTGTTTCTGTGAGATACATTTTTCCGGAAGAGATGTACAAGGATAGATCATGTGTACTTTTGTTACCAAACAATACCACAGCTGCAGAACTATTCAAAATATCTCAGAGTGGCTTTGATTTGCATTTCTCTGATGATTAGGAACAATGAACATTTTTTTTCATGTGTTTCATAGCTATTTATCTTCTTCAGAGAAATTTCTGCTCAAGTCTCTTATCAACACATAAATGGAATTATTTGCTCTTTTGTGTTGAATAATTTGAGTTCTCTATAGAGTCTAGTTATCAGTCCTATAGCAGACACTCCACAGATTTCTTTTAGGAAACAGTCACCCCTGGCAGCACATTTCAGTGACACAGAATGGGTCACAAAACTTGCTTACTTGTGCAACACATTTAATCTGCTTAACTAATTCAATCTATCACTTCAAGGGAGAATGACAACTGTGTTTGAGATGGCAAGATAAACTGGCTGCATTCAAAGCCAAACTGGAATTATGGGGTCAATAAGAGAACATTGAGATTTTTGATGTTTCAAACATTAATGGAGATTTTTGAAAGAGACTGAACCAGGGCATTCTGTCTTCAGACTGACATACAATCACCTATCTCAGCTGTCAAAAGAATTCGAGCATTACTTCCCAACCACAAAAGACCCCCAAACTGAGGAGGAATGGATCCATGACCCATTTGTGAAGAAACCAGATGAATCAATTTTGTCTAAAAGAGACATTCTCTCAATTTTGTCTAGAAGAGAGCATCTCTTTGTGCTAGAAGAAAATCAACTACTTGAGATCACAAATGATGGTGGCCTTAAAAGTAGGTTTGAGGAAACTACAAATCTCCTTACATTCTGGATTAAAGTCAAAGTGGAATATCCTGAGACTACCACAGAACCACTACAAGTCCTGCTTCAATTTCCAACATCCTTTCTTTGCAAAGAAGGGTTTTCAGCAGTGATGGCAACCAAAATGAAATTACAGAGTAGACTGGACATACGCAACACACTTCAAGGGTCACTGTTTCCTATCATTCCGAGAGGGGAATTACAGTAAAACAAGCTTATAGTTCCAACTGATTCTGTATTATGGTGAGTTGTATAATTATTTCATTATATATTACGATGCAGTCATAATAAAAATAAAGTGTACAATAAATGTAATGTGCTTGAATCACCCTGGAGGCCATCACATTACCCGACCTCAAATTATACTACTATAAAGCTATAGTAACCAAAACAGTATGATACTGGTATAAAGGTAGAGAAACAGATCAAGAAAACAGAATAGAGAACTCACAAATAAAACCATATAGCTACAATGAAGTGATTCTTGACAAGCAGACAAAAACATATACTGGGGAAAGAACACCCTATTCAATAAATGGTGCTAGGAAAACTGAACAGCCACAGAGAAGAATGAAACAGGATTCCTATCTCTTACCATACACAAAAATTAACTCGAGGTGGATTAAAGACTTGGTAAGGCATGAAACAATAAAAATTTTACAAGAAATTGCAGGAAAAATTCTGCTGGACATCAGTCGAAACAAAGAATTATGACTAAGTCTTAATTTAGTGCTAATAAATATTTTCATAGAACCAAAGGCAATACAACAACAAAAATAAATAAATGGGACTTAATGAAATTTATAAGTTTCTGCACAACAAGGGAAATAATCAAAAGAGTAAATAGACAACCTACAGAACGGGAGAAAATACTTGTAACTATCCACCAAAGGTCTAACATCCAAAATTTAAAAAGAACTCAAACAAATCAGCAAGAAAAAAAAAATTAAGAAATGGGTAAAAGATATGAAGAGAGTTGTCCAAAAAAAGATAGACAAATAAACATAAAAAAAAGTTCAACATGATGAATCATTAGGGAAATGCAAATTAAAATGAGAAGATACCTTACCCCAAAATGTCCATTATTAAAAAATAAAAAAACAGATATTGCTGTGGATGTGGTAAAAAGGGAACATTTATATGCAGTTGATAGGACTATAAATTAGTACAACCTCTATAGAAAACAGTATGAAGACTTCTCAAAGAACTAAAAGGAGACGTACCATCTGACCCAACAATCCCACCATTGTATCTCTACCCAAGGGAAATCATATCGAAAAGACATACAAACAGGAACAAAGCAAGAATATCCAAGTCTTACCACTTACATTCACTAGAAGTTCTACTAGTAGAATAAGACAAGAAAAAGAAATAAAAGGCATGAAGACTGAGACATAAAACTGTCTTTATTTGCAGATGACATGATCACAGCAATAGCTATAAAGAATCTACAAAAATATTTATTAGCACTAAAAAACAAATTTAACGAAGTTATAGAACAAAAAGACAAAAATCAATTCTGAATTTATAGGGCAACAGAGAATAATCAGAAAATTTTAAATACCATCAAAAATATATAGGAATAAGTTTAGTGAATAATTCTTAATAAATATACATAGAAAACAACAAAATAATGCAAAGAAAGTTAATGTTCATGAACTGGAAGACTCAATAATCTTAATTAAGTTGGTCCAAACTGATGTATAAATTAAGGCAATATCAATTAAAATTCTAGCAAGTTTTGAAGAAAGTGACAAGCTGATGATAAAATATAGAAATCAAAAGACAAAGAACAGCCAAAACTTATTTAAAAAAGAGTAAGATTGGAAGATTCAGATTACCTTATTTGGAGACTTTTATAAAGCCACAGTAACCAAGACAATATAGTATTAGCAAAAGGATAGATATAAAGATCAGTGGTACAGAATAGAGAGACCAGTAATAAACCTTAGCAATTTATGATCAACTGATTTTTAACAACAGTGTTATGGTTACTTAATGGGGGAAAAATAGTATTTTTCACAAATGGCGCTAGAACTACTGGTTATTATATGGGAAAAAAACCTTGACCCTTAACCCAAAACATTGACAAAAATTAACCTGTAATGAATCATAGATCTAAATATAACAACTAAATTTTTAAACTTACAGAAGAAATCATAGAACTCTTTGTGACATTAGGTTAGATAGGTTTCTTAACACACAGAAACCTCGAGCCATAAAGAAAAAAGTAAAAGAGCAGACCATAAAATTAAAAATTTTAAGTCTTTGAAAAATAGTTAAGAAGACAAACCACAGGCTGAGAGAAAATATTTGTAAAACATATACATAAAAAGGGGATTATATACAGAATACAAAGCACTCTTACAAATCCACAATAACACATACAAAAGAGCTAACAACCCAATTTAAAAATGGACAAAAGATATGAACAGACTTTTCACAAAAGATAATATATAAACAGCAAAAAAGCAATATGCTATGCTTAACAACATTAATCATTAGAGAAACATAAATTATAACCACAATGGGCTAGCACTAGTCACCCAGTAAAATGGCTGAAGAAGACAGATAATATCAAATAATGGCAAGGATGTGGAATTAAAACTTTTATGTTAATGGGAATAAAAAATGACATAGATATAAAAATGACACACACAAAATAGCACCAGATAGTTTAACACTATCCACTAAAGTTGAATGTACACGTATAATGATGGATATACATAACAATCTTTACAGTAGCACCGATTTTATTAACAAAAATAGAGAAAATAACAAATACCCCATTGATAAGAGAATCCATAAATAGAGGTATATTCAAACAACATAGCAGTGCATGGTAATAAAAATGAAGGAACTATTGCATAATGCTTACAAATGCATTAACTGACCTACTCTTTAAGCTAGGCAACAGAGTTTGTTACTGCTTTTCTATAGGGCTCAGTATGTATAAATATCCTCTTGTGTGTATCTGATACTTAACAATTTTCCAAACTATACTAAAAGGAATCAATAATGAGTTCAAATGCTGCAAAAATGTTAGTTCTCCCCATTTAATTTATAAATAAAAATATCCTAATTAAAGAGAGAGAAAGAACATTTAAAGTAGAGAAAATTAGCTAACTACAGTATTTGCCCTTTATCAGTATTATGCAAACTTATAGATGGACAAACAATAAAAAGCATTTCTAAGAAACATTATGCAAATGTAAAAATTCTTTTAAAGAATTTTTTTGAAAGTTGAGAAGCCATTGAAAGTAAACTTGACTACACTCACTTACCAAATTCATTCTATAATAAGATAAAACAATTGCAAAAAAATTATTAAACTGTAATTAAAATGCCTTCTATTAGAAATGTATCAATTCCATTCTGATAATACATATTAAAAATGTGCAAAATATTTATTTTTATTTCCTATGCTCCTGAAAGAATTTAAAGGACTGTACAGAAATAAATACCTCTCCTTCAACAAAGAATATAAGACAAAATAATGAGGAAATTGAGGAATTAAAAAAATGACAATAAAGCTATGATGAAGGTTAATACAAAAAAGCAAAACCATGATGAGCTCTTACATATTTTTTTACTGGCTAAAATTTGGCTCTAAATTTGTAATAAACCATAGCAGAGAAGAAAACACAACTAGTTAAGAGATGATTATGTTCATAAACTGCTCAACAATCATTAGCTTTCCTTAAGACTAATGTAGAGATAAGTATTTCCTATGAATTTTAAAGAACTAAAAATTTTTAAGAACTAAAAATCAACCATTAAGCCACTAAATACCCAGCAGATTAATAAAACTAATGGTTTACTAGGGTACCAGAAACTGGGGAAAATATATAAAAATAATTTGCAATAAAATTATTAAATAAAATGATTAATGATGTCACTTAATATTCAAGATAACACTTAACAGTCACAAAATTTACTAACCTTCCTGAATTGCCATGTCCACAGTTATTCCAGAAGTTGAATGCAAAAGTTTTTGGTAATTCTGTGCATTTTGGTCAAATAACTGTACAAGAAGAGTACATGTCTTTTCATATTCACATCTGCTGACAGTACACAACTGCTCCAGCTGCTGAAACACAGTGGCAGTATCATCCAGGGGATCATCTAAATGATCTCTGCAAACATATAAGTTTAAAGATACCATTAGAATTCAATGTACTTTTATTCACCACAAATAAACTTTATGCTAAATAAAAATTCTATAAAGGATAAAGAAAAAAAGTGAAATGGGTTGGAAGGTAAGAAATAAAACTGTCTATATTTGCAGACAATATGATTAATATATGGAAAATATCAAAGAAACCACAAAAAAGGCACTAGAACCATTACATGCATTTATTAAAATCACAGCATAGAAGGTCAATATTAATCATTATATATCAATTATTATATATTACTATATACTGACAATAAACAATTTGAAATTGAAATTTAAAAAGCAGTACCCTACAAAGGCACGGGAAACATAAAAATACTAATTTAATCTAATTAAACATATGCAAGATCTGAAGGCTAGAACTACAAAACACTGATGAAATAAATCAAAGAGCTAAATAAATTAAAGATACACATGCTCATTGGTTGGGTGACTTGATACAGCTGAGATATCAATTCTTTCCCCAAATTAATCTATAGATTCATTGCAATCCCAGTCAAAATCCCAGCAGCATTTCTATGTAAGAACTGAGAAACTGATGCAAAAATTCACATGGAAAAGCAAACAAGGCAGAATTGCCAAAACAATGTTGAAAAGGGAAAAGCAAGTTGGAGAATTCATACTCTCTGGTTTTAAAGATACTTATAAAGCTATAGTAATCAAGACAGGGTACTGATAGAAGGATAGACACATAGATAAATGAGAAATAGAAACTCACCTATGTGAGTCCAGAAATAGAATCTCATGTTTGTGGTCAATTAATTTTTGACAACACTGTAAAGGCAACTCAAATGGAAAAAGATAGTCTTTTCCACAAATGATGTTAAAATAACTGATCATCCATAAACAAAAAAAACAAACAAAAAAGATTGGAGCTCTGTTTCAGGTGGCATACAAAAATTGGCTTGATACAGATCATAAACCTAAATGTAAATCTGAAAACTAGACAACTTCTACAGGAGAAAATAAAAGAAAATTGTTGTACCCTTGAGTTAAAGACTCCTTAGATACGATGCCAAAAACATGATAAATAAAAGAAAATAAAGAATAAATTATAATTCATCAAAATATAAAACTTTTCCAAAGACTCTGCTAAAGAACTGAAAAGGCAAATGACAGAATGAAAAGAGAATATCTGCACAACAAATGAATCAATAATAAAAAGGTCTGTGAACAGAATATACAGAATGCTCAAATCTCAATATAATAAACAACCCAATTAAAAATGAATAAGATTTGACACTTTGCCAAAGAATCTACAGAATGGAGAGTAAGTGCATAAAAAGATGCTCAATACTATTAGTCATTAAGGAAAAATTATAATGAAGTACCACACCACCTATTAAAGTGACTAAAATTGTTTAAAACTGACAATATCAAGTGCTGGTGAGAGTGCAGAACAATTGAATCTTTCATACATTGCTGGTGGGAATGCAAAATGGTTATTAGCCACTTTGGAAAGTCATTTTGCAGTTTCTTATAAAGTAAAATATATACTCACCATGCAACCCAGGAATCCAAACCTAGCTATTTACTCTAGAGAAACAAAAACTTATGTTCATACAAAAATCTGTATAGGAATGTTTACAGCAGTTTTATTCACAGTTGGCAAAACCAGCAACAATCCAAATGTCCAGCAGTAAGTGGATGGGTACATAAACCAATAAACCATACATAATATTTCCACCAAATGAACTAATTAGCAATAAAAAGGAGAGAACTACTGATGCAATATTGAGAAATAGACTAAAGCTACATACTATGTGATTTCACCTATGCAAAATTCTGAAAAGGCAAAAATTACAGGGAAACAAAAATTTATCTGTAATTGCCAGGATGAGGATAAGGAAAGGAATGACTACAAAAGAATCCAACAGAACTTTCTGGGGTGATGAAACTATTCTATATTTTATAGTATACGCACTTAAAAGAACTCATGAAACTGTACACTAAAAAAGGTAAATTTCAAATTTATACCTCAATCTTAAAAAATTCCAAGATGCAAAAGATAAAAATACAACAGAAACATTTAGTTTTTCAATACCTCACGACTATGGCAACAGATTCCAACCGAGAAGTGATAAAGGCTTTTGTGATTTCAGGTGCGTAAGTGTCTAACAGGTGGGGTTCAGTTGACTTCACAAAAGGAACTGATGCTACCATCCTTTGCCATAGAGTTAATAAATAATGAACGCTGTTAGGAGCAAATTCCCAGTGCTACAAAAAAAAAAAAAAAAAAGCTATTTAAAATAATATTACTAAACATCCACTTTAAAATCAATTTTTATTCTGATTATATAATAAACACTTCATATGTCAAATTTTATAAACACAAAAAAAGAAATAACATCTCTCACTTTGCCAATGAGAGCTGGTAACTATTAAAATGTTACTGTACTTCCTTCTAATTGTTCCACGAATATTTTTCAGAGTCAACATCATGGAAAATATGGTTTTATATCTTCTCCCCTAAACTTATAAAAAGAACTTTTCTATAATATGACCTGTAAAAATATACTTTCATTTCCTCATATAGGTTTTACTACAGCTTCTCCACTTACTTTTCACTTTTTAGATATTTAAGTAGCTTCTTAATTTTTATTATTATAAATGTTAACAATGAACTTTTTCATCTAAAGCTTTATAATGAACATGTTCAGAAAATTACTCAAATTAAGAGATGTTTAAAAAAAAACCCTTACCAAGAAATTGTTTTAAAACTGACTATAGTTCGGGCAGCACCTGTGGCTCAAAGGAATAGGGCGTAAGCCCCATATGCCGGAGGTGGCAGGTTCAAACCCAGCCCTGGCCAAAAACTACAAAACACACACACACACACACACACACACACAAAAACTGACTATAGTTCAATATCAATTATGCATTTTTACTTACCTGTAGACTAGTAATGGTAAAATTAGCAATCAATCTGATAACTTCAGGATATTCCTTCACCATAACTAATTCTCCCAGCTGATAATTTGTCTTTAAACGAGCCAAAAATCGACAAAACTCATGATAATTACCTGGATCAGACAAACCCTAAATTATAAGACAAGAAAGGCTTTTAAAAGTACTTAAAAACAAAGCAACTCATTAATAATAAAATTCCAAAGCATTTATTTTTTATTATCATTTTATTAAATCTTCCAGTTTTTGTTGGTCCTTATAGTACTCTATGTTAACTAGGTAATTAAAAATGTTAAGCAAAGAGATTTTTCCTAGATTAAATAATGTCATCAATAATTAATAAAATGGAATTCAAAGTTGAGATTTTGGAAGAAGTTTTGCACCACAATGACAACATTTTATTTGGAAATGTATAGTATTACACAAAAATGTGTGTGTGTGGTGTATGTACTGTAGCTCAAACAGAAGCCAACAAAAGACTTAAAATTTTTTCAAGATGAAAATAAAGTGGGTACTTAAAACCCCGGGAAAAAAGTAATAATGGAACTTAAGTTAAATTGCATATGTGTGTGCATAAAGATTATAGATATTCCTTTTAATTTGACAAACACTTATTGAGTACCTAGGGCTCTCTCTGTTCCTTCAAACAACTCCTGCCTGTAAGTAAACAGCTATTCAAATAAATTACTGCAAAGCAGAGAACAAAGTTTAACAAAATACCTACAAGATACATGTATAAATTTAGGAGGAGGAGAAATGAAAAAGAAAGACCAAGAAAAACATCCCCTGCTGCCTCTGTGTTCCTTGAAGACAGGGTACATGTGTTATTATCTCTCTGGTTTGTGTGCTTCGGCTGTATGCACTGTAGTTGGCATGAAACGAAATTCAAAAAGTAACACTGCAAGTTTCTAAGAAATTTCATTCACAGGAACGTCATGAAAGAATATAACATAATACCTAATTATTAATGATAAATTACAAAAAGACATTTGTAATCATAGGTTTATTAATGAATATGATTCTAAAATAAACTAATATTCATACTAAATAACCATAAAATATCGATAAGAGGATATTGGAAATCATCTAAGAGCGGTATCAGGCACACAACTAAAAATTTAAATGTGTAGTGTTAAAATCCTATTTATCAGTAAAACAGGTAAATTTCACAGGTATACAATTATGAAGTGATAAAACAATTGGATTTCCCATAAAACACTCCTAAAACTAACCTTCAAAAAACTGTTTTTTTAGTACAAAGATATGTCCCTCCAAAAGTTATTAATAACTAAGACAGATAAACCTTATTGAATCATCATTCAACCTTTAAAAATCTATACTTTAATTTCAAATTTTTAGTTTTTTGTTTTTTTTTTTTTGCCGGGGCTGGGTTTGAACCCGCCACCTCCATCATATGGGGCCCCTACACCTTTGAGCTACAGGCGCTACCCTCAAATTTTTAGTTTTCTAAGAAACAGGGTCTCACTCTGATATCCAGGTTAGGGTACAGTGGCACAATCATAGCTCACTATAACCTCAAACTCCTCAGCTCAAGCAATCCTACTGCCTCAGTCTCTCAAGTTGCTAGGAATATAGGTGTGGACCACTAACACCCAGCTAATTTTTATATAAATTTATTTATAGAGACAGAGTCTCACTGTTGTCTGGGCTGGTCTTCTGACCTCAAGTGATCTTTACACCTCAACCTCTCAATACAGTAGGATTATAGGTATGAACTACCGCACCCAACTTAATTATAGACATTTCAAACCAAAAACAAAATAAAAAATGAAACAAAGTATTTTGTTTAGGTAACCCAACTCATTCATTGGTAATGACTTTGCAATTCTTTGAAGTGAGTATTGCCACTGAAGCTCTGGAGTTAAAGAAGATTTTAAAATCTACAAACTCTTACTTGTCCAACAGAGGGCAAGAAGACATTATTGCATAATTTAAAAGCACTTGCTTCAATATTAAGATTCAGATTCATATTAAGTCTTCTAGTTTAGAAAGTAGATAGAACCCTAATCACTTCAGTAGTTTAAGTGCAAGCAAAGAAATGTAGTAGAATCATAAAAGACAGAAAGAAGCATAATAAGACAGATTAACCTTTATGTGTATTTGCCTAAAGATAAAAAATAAAAAGAGTAACACAGAAAGCCAAAATGGAAACATCCTGTTTTAAATAGTGCCCATTTCTTACTACAAATGAAATCTAAGAAAGATTAATATGAACCTAAATATTTTCTTTCAGAATCATAATAAATTCTTAAGTTTATTATGTGCCTTTGAGCAGAAAAACTTATTTCCATATGCTAAGTATTAATTAAATTACTTTATAAATACCTGAGGGTTTTCAAGTATCCTTTTTACTCCCTTAATTAAATTACCAAGGTACTTAGCACGTTCAGGACTGCTAAATAAGGACCTTCTTGTAGAAGCAAACTGAACTAAACATGAAAGTGCCTAAAAACAACAAAAAAATTCATTTCAATTTTAAAAGTAATTATGGCCACATGTTAAAAAAAAAAAACCAGCCTTTACATTTAAAATGTAATTAATTTCAATGATAAAAAAGCTTTATAGACCAGGGAAATAATGAAAGCTAAACATCATCAGCCACTACCACCACCCACAATTCTTGTACCCCACCATTAAAACTCCTATTTGTGAATAAAAAATATTCGCAAATATTTTTTCATATACAAAATCTGCCTGGAGATGCATAAGTTCAAAAGGTTCCCAACTGCTTATCATGCCTAGCTCTGCTTGAGAACCAATGAACCAGGTGTTCTACCAAAAATAAAATAATGTTTTTGTGGTACAATTATGTTTGGGAAATACTGCACATTATATACTGTGATATCCTGCAAGAGGGGAAAAATCCTGTAACCTAATCCAGTACATCTCAAACTTACTTGGTCATGCAATGTTTTATACTATACACTATTATCTTAAAGATCAGTTTGGAAAATGCTGCTGCTGACAAAATAAACAAAAATGTGACAAATAGCTTAAGTAGCATACATCCCAGAAAACGTAAGAACTTATTGTGAGAGGTAACCTAAATCAAATATATAAACTGAAGTTTTGATGTAAATATATACCACCCCTTAATTAGATAGAGATCACAGGTACTTTTTAATGAAATAATGAATAACTTTTACTTACTAACTGAGACAGTAGTGGTGGAAGTGAATGATACAAATTGAAGAAAAGTTCCAATGTTTCTGGTTCCAGGAAAACTAGAAAAGAAATTATTTTATAACACCATTACTTTCAATTCAGTGATCTTAACAAAGTATGATGTTATTATATTAAATGAAAACTCCAAGCCCTCTGCATGTGGCCACTCTTTTCAGGTTAGAAAAAAATTTTAATTCCTAGCTATCTCCCTTTGAAAAATAAAATAATACAAAGATCAAAATTAACTAGCTAAGCTGTTCTTCATTTCTATGTAGCATCTCTAGTTCTAACTGGGAGAACCTTGTTAATATTTTCATTTGTATTAAAATAATATGAATACTGCTTAAAAATTCAAATGGTATCAAAAAATATTCGGCACTAAAAAGCTAAACATACTCCATTTCAACTACCTTTCAATTATTTTAGCTATGTAAATGTATGTGTTTACATACATTTCCAAATAATATTATATACTACTATTCATTTGATTGTTTTGTTTTCGGTATCAACTGTATTCCTATTATAGTATGTGAAGCTTTAGCTGTCAACCCCACTACTCCCACTACTCTTTTCAAAATCCATCTACTATTATCACAATTTGCAATTAAATCAATTCTACGTGTTTACATTTATTATGACTACATAAATAATATGAACAGCTGAGTCAAAAAACATACCGTCATATCACATTTCTAATACTCACTGGACTCCTTAATCACAGCATCTTTCCTGTGCTTAGTTGTACGTATATGTGTATGCATGTGTACGTGTGCATGTATATATATATATAAAATCTGTCACTTATTCTTTCCAAATACTTGGACAGGTTTGCAAGATGCTTTTCATGACATTTTTTACACAATCAATAGCACCAAGTAATCATCTGCATTCTTACACCCCTACCTCCCAGAGCCTTCATCTTGAACTGGCTGTTCCCTAACTTTATTATACAATTCTGATCTCTTTATTTCTGCTTACTGTTGTTTTGTGTTAAAGTAACCTTTTCATAAATCACGTATTTTCTGCTTTCCTGGCTTGAAAATCAAGTAGCTTCCAGAAAGCAAGAACATAATACATTTGGGGAGGACCTGCATGTCTAAAAATGTCCTTATTCCATCTTATACATAATAATTTCAGTCTAATTTGAAATGATTTTCCCTCATAAGACTGAATACTCACTTGTCTTCTAGTTTCTAGTGCTACCATTGAGAAGTCTAATACCACTCTTGATCTCAATCAAGGTAACTTATTTTTTTCTTTCTGAAGGTAGAGTTTAGGAATTTTTTCTTTAACCTCACTATTCTGAAATCTCGTGATTAAGAAGCTTAGTGTGTATCTTTTCTTTCAATCACCATGCTGAGTACTAGGCGAAACCTTTCGATCCAAAAATGTATGCCTTTGTGCTGAAAACTTTTTGGAGAATTATTCATTTGCAACTTTTCTTCTGTTTCCTCTGTCTTCTCTTGCTACCAAGTCCTAATATAATAAGATGGTGGATCTCCCAGTTTCATCTTTTTTTTCTTCCTATCAAACATTACCTTGATTTTTTTGTTCTACATTCTAGGAGATTTCATTAACTTTATCTTCCTACTTTTCTACTAAATGTTTTCTTTTGTCAACTGTCTTTTAAATTTGTAAAATTCTCTGAATTCTCCTTCTGAAAATAGTATCTGTTCCTTTTTCAAGAATTCATTACCTTTTCTTCTCTTCAGGAATGTTAATTATATCTTTCTCAAGTTTACTTCTTCTCTTCATCTTGTCTCTGTTTCTATAATTCATCCTCCTTTTTTTAATTAAATATTTTGAGATAATTGTAGATTCACATGCAGTTGCAAGAATAATACAGAGAGACCCCAAGTTTCCCCTTTATCTAGGTTCGGAATCCACCAATTTTATTCAAATTTCCCAGTTTTACTCGTATTTACATGTGTCTGCAATTTTTATTGTATGTGTTGGTTCATACATACACACATCACCACATTCAAGATTCAGAACACTAAGACCTTTTGTGTTGTTTTAATCTCTGATTTCCATATGTTAGTTTTCACAAAATTTATGGTGCTCCTCTCTACTATACCAGGTATCCCTGAATCCAAAGCCTCTCCAGTGTGCATCTTGAGAGAAAAGTTCCAGTCTTAGGAAGCAAGGGTGTAGTGTGCATAAGGAAGAGAGGGTAAAAGGTATTCCTAACTGCACAGGTAGTAGAGAAGATCCCAGGAAGTTTAACTGCTCAAAATATAGACTTTCTACCAAGCCCTTTCAAAGCCATTTCTGACTTCTGATTTCACTATTTTTCTGGGATGTGAAGGAACAAATCAACTTGGTTTATCTTAGTATTCTGTAGAAGAAAGCTGCAACTCTGTTCTACTAAGTCACTTACTCTAATTCAGTGGTTCTCAACCTGTGGGCTGATACCCACAGGAACTGTATTAAAGGGCTGTGACATTAGGCAGGTTGAGAACCACTGCTCTAATTCATTCCCTTTCTAACTTTGAAAAATATGTTGATATCTCTTGCCAACTTCTGAATTTTCTCCTACTCTGTTTATCTGAAAGTTTTAAATCGGAGCTCCTGCTTTTTCCTCCCAAACCTGCTTTCCACTTGAGCTGTCTTTTCTTCCCAAAATTAAAACATGGACGTTACTATGATAAGAATTGCAGAAAACCTTTCAATATTGTCAACAGGCACTTTGGGCCACAATTCCTTTTGAGATCTTTTTTGATTGCCTAACAAAAAACAGAGAGATAACTGTATTGCTTAATTCTCTGCCATTTATATTGACCATCCCTCATACTAAACTTTTTTCTTACTTGTTCTCCAAGTTGTTGGAATCTGCACTGTGCAAAGATCATCAGCAGATTCATCTGCTGAACTGCCAATGAAGTCAAAGTTAAGGCAGTTAAGGACCAGTTTTAAGACTTGCATTACCAGGTTTTGTTGGTATTCATCCTGAAGATTTAAAGGTTTGGCCAACACCTGAAAAAAGTTCAAAAGCAAGTAAGACGCTATGAAATACATCAATAAATTTTCACTTTATGAATTAAAATAATGCAAAATGAAAATCAGAAAAAGAAGTTTAACTGTAAAAAGTTATATTGTTATACTGTTCCATATTAATCGCTATCCACAAATTTCAATAATAAACTAGGTACAAATTTAATTTTGTAAAATGGGAATAAAAACTTTTATACTTAATTACATATTCTGAGTTACCTTCTAAAGTTACAAGAGATAGTTAACACAACTATTTAAATGCCAGGATTCATTAACTCAAAGGCACCACGCTGAAAAATACAACTTTCTTCAAGGAAAACTGGATTAACTTCATACATAAAAGAATCACATTTGGTTAATAAAAGCTGTCAGAACTATATGAATGTGGGAAGACACTCAAAAGTTTCTGGAGAACAATCCTGACCTCCAAATAATGACCATCCTGACACAACTAAAAAAGATTACACGCTTTAGAGATATATAATGAAATATTTGCAGAGTAAAAGATGTGAAGTTTGAGATTTTGCTTCAAGAATAATAAAAAAAGATTCAAAGTAGGTAGGTAGGCATAGAGAGAAAACGAGATTAGCTACGAGTTTTTAACTTGTTGACAGGTTCAAGGAGGTCATTATAATATTGTCTACTTTTGCATGTGTTGAAATGTTTCATATTAAAAGAAAATTTTAAAGATTATAGAGGGTCTTTTGGTCTGATATAGTGTGGCAGTTATCATTTTACCATACCACAGAAATAACTGAAAACTAGTGCTCATTGGAACATATTTTCAGAAACAGTATATTACACCCTTAGCCAGCTTAAACTCCATGTTAGAGTACATATTTACATAAGAAAACACAATATAATTATTAATCACACTATCACTAAGGTTCAATAGAACACTATGTAGCAAACAGGGAGATACTACTACCCAATGAAATTATTAAAGTCATCTATCTTATCTAAACTATGAATAAATTTTTATAGTTGATGAATTAGGAAAACTTATTGTCATTTCATTTTTCATTTGTACCCTATGACAATACTGGCAGATAAAGAAACTAATACTCAATTAGCTTCAGTAATAAAGAATCTACAGTAGGGAAACAATAAACTACTAATAAAAGACAAGTCAATAAGTTGCTTTTAAATTTTATCTTATCACAAACCCAGTAAATAAAAATAAATTTTTTGGAACTTCTTACAGATTTGTAAAAATTTATTGTATAAGTGATCCCCAGGTTACACACAGATACATTCCTAAGACTGTCTTTAGATCTAGTTTGTATGTAACTCAGATCCCTGATAAATAGCACATTTATTGTAACAATAATAGCTCGTGTGTGGTAAAAATAATAAGAATAATAATCCCCCTGTACTGCAACAGTTAGCTATAGAAACTACTGTGCTATTTCTTTTAATTCAAACAGAACATAAAAACAAACTCATACAAAAAGTTTACATAGGAGAAATTTCAAAAAAGAAAATTAAAGGTTAACACTCACCTAATGTTGCATCAATGCTATGTTAACAGGAATGTTACACCTATTTTGACCTAACAAAATCAATAATAACCTTTCCATTTCAATAATTAATCCACTACACTGCTTAAGTAATAATGGATGCTTTCACTAGAGCACTGCTTTTCACATGTTCCATTACTCTGACTTTATCCTTTATAATTGTTCTAACGGTCAACTAAAGCCTAATGCCTTTCCAATGAATGATGATGTCTGTCCTTTCTCTGAACACTATCTTATTTCTATTTTCACTTCCATTGTAATTACCTTTCTCTACAATGCAAGCTCACCTGGAGTTGCACTAGACTTCCGCTTATGACCATGAAGGTATGGTCACAAGGCAAATACAAACTCACAAAATAAAATTTAAAAATTAAGATAAACTCCCTGCTCTCTGCTCTCTTCTCCCTTTCTCACCTCTTCCCTCCACCCCCACTCTCTTTCCTTTCTCTAATATAAAATAAACTCTTATTTCCTGAAAATATTTAAGAATATATTTTCCTTTCTCTAATATAAATATACAGCTAATATTGCTAAATATTTATTCCTTTCTCTAATATAAAATAAACTCTTATTTCCTAAAAATATTTTCCTGAAAGTGAAGCAGTACATCAGGGGCTGTCCGTGAAGGACTATGTAAACAATGAGACTAGCCGCTGGCATAAAGGTGCTGTGCCAACAAACCACTTAAGCCATGTAGGTTTGTTTATATGTGTGGAAGAAACTAGTTCCTCAATTATTAATTTAGTTATAAATTATCCCTATGAGGAGCCTTGGGAGCCCATTGGTAACCATGAATGCCATAAGTCTGGTCATCATAACCTGAGGACTGCCTGTATTTAAATTAAATTTGTCCACAATAATGCTTCAAAAAGCAGAATGAAGGCGGAAATCCACTTGGAATTCTTTTAAACCTCTTAAAACTTCCAAATACATTAACCAGGAAATTGAATTATTAAATAACTTACCTCTTTCAAAAGAGAGCATGCCAGCACTAAAATGTCTTTGAGTGAAGTGTCACGAAATGAGGTAGCTATTTTCCTGTGTTTTGCTGAAGGTCTAGAATAATCAACCTGAAAGATAAAGATGAAATGAATTTAACCAGACGTACCAAAAACCAAAGCAACATTGTACTAAGTAAGAAAAAGAAAAAAAATAATAATTAAAGAATAGTAAAGTACAAAGCTAAGGAGCTTCTAAAAATCTACAGGATAAGTGACCTGCCTAGGTTTATGAAAAGAATAAATAGCAGAGTCAGGCTTAAAACCCAAGTTTCTGGGCTGTTTCCATTTAGTGCTCTTCCAACAAATCATACTGATCCCAAAACAGTTAATCACACTTTCAGAGGCAGTATAAAAAGTAGTAGTAGATAGGGTGGCACCTATGGCTCAAAGGAGTAGGGCACTGCCCCCATATGCCAGAGTGACAGGTTCAAACCCAGCCCCGGCCAAAAACTGCAAAAACTGCAAAAAAAAAAAAAAAATAGTAGTAGATACATATGTACTAAGACTATCAATTGATAAACTATGCACCATGTATCACAATTCGAAAGAAACAACTTTCCTGTTCCTCAGATTCTACCCATAAAAAGACACGTCTCTAAGGTAATTTTCAAACTCTTTCTGTGGATCAGCAAACTGAATTAGTTACAGAAAAATTCTTGCGTAAGAAACTGATAGTTTTGGGAGGCACCTCTGGCTCAGTGAGTAGGGCACCGGCCCCATATACTGACGGTGGCGGGTTCAAACCCAGCCCGGGCCAAACTGCAACAAAAAATAGCTGGGCGTTGTGGTGGGCGCCTATAGTCCCAGCTACTTGGGAGGCTGAGGCAGAAGAATCGCCTAAGCCCAGGAGTTGGAGGTTGCTGGAGCGACTCCACTGCACTCTACCGAGGGTGAAAAAGTGAGACTCTATCTCTACAAAAAAAAAAAAAAAGGAAACTGATAGTTCTATACATGTATATATACCACACGCCATTGGTTCATATATCCTTGTCATTTTAAAAAGAAATCAAGGCAGAATTATAAATAAGCATAAATCTCATTTATTATATAGGTTCTAGTGTATTCCCTCTGAATATTTTATAGCAAATCACAAATAAATTTTAAGAAGAAATGAACTAAGATTAGCTCTTGAGCTTCTCTATGTTGAGAACTATACCATTAATATTTCCATTTATCAACAGAAAACAAGCAAACAAAGCTGAAGTCTGATATTTAACAATGAACACTATGGTCTACAATTACCATACAGAGGGTGACCAAAAAAATGTATACACATTTTAAGAAAGGAAAAAAACTACTAAAACTGGAATACTCAATATATACTAATAAAGTTTGTTATCTTGTATATTGTATCTTGTATCCCTTGTAATTGCAGAAGTCAAACATGACTCAAGTATTATAATTTTAATACAGTTTTTTCCTTTCTTAAAATGTGTATATATTGTTTGGCACCTTCTGTAGTATTACTGTTTATTCCTACTGCTGTTTGGAAGAAGAAAATAAATTATTTTCCTTGCTAACATTTGTAGATTTTTTTAAATAAAAAGTAGTGAACCCAATATTATCTGACACTTCTTAAGTTCCAATACACAATTTAGACTATACCTAAATGTAACATTTACTTATAAAACATGAAACATCAGTGTAAAGCGGTTACACAAAGTTGTTACTAGAATCTATCTATATCCAACATGTAAGACTAGAATGATCACTTTCAGTGTTACTCCCTTAAATTACAAACTTTATAACTTTAAAGTCTGCCTTTCCCACATTTTCCTCAATAAATAAAAAAAAGTTTCTCCTTAATACAAATTAGTAAGAGCATACAGCATTACAATCCCAACTTACAAAATGCTCTTCACATTATTTCACTTAACCCTCAGAACTCATCTGTGAAATGCATATTATCCTTTTTAAAACACATGAGAAATTTAGTTTATAGGCACTCTTAACACCAACCTCTCATCACCACCTTATCCATGATATAGAAAGAAGAAACTTTAGTGCTTTCTATATACTAAGTTCTGTGCTAACAGTTTATCTCATCTTAAAAAGATCCACACAAGCAGGTATCATTATCATTTTATAGATAACAATATACAAGCTTTAAAGAAGTTAAGGAGTTTGTTTAAAGTAGTCAACGATAGACCTAAAATACAAATAAGATGTCTTATTTCAGAGTTACCTTCAAGGCCCACGTGCTTATTTGATTTGGGTTACTCATTTAAATATCCACTGTTTTGAGAAAATAGATTGCACATCCACTTTCTATTGCATATCTGTGTCTCTACCATGTAGACAAAGGGTATTTTGCTTTGCTTCTTCTTTTTTTTTTGAGATAGATCTCACTCGGCTGCCCTGGGGTTGAGTGCCATGGTGTCATCACAGCACACAGCAACCTCAAACAATCTCTTGCCTCAGCCTCCCAAGTAGCTGGGGCTACAGGCACCCACCAGAACACCTGGCTAATTTTTCTATTTTTAGTAGAAATCGCGGACAGGGTTTCACTCTTCCTTAGGATGGTCTCCAATTCCTGAACTTAAGCAATCTACCCGCCTCACCTCCCAGAGTGCTAGAATTATAGGCCTAAGCCCCAGTGCCCACCCAGGTATTTTAGTTCTTGATGATTATTATTGGATATACTATAGAAAACAGTAGACTTGGCTTCCACAAAGCAGGATAACCTATAAGGTCCTATTAAGTTGCAGGAAAAATCAAATTTGTATCTTTTTCTTGTAAGATACATCCTATTACAGTGACACTAAGTGAATATAGCTGGCCCACATCTAACAACTCTAATATTTAATATTCCCCTATTATCTGGTTCAGAAATGCTTTATAAATGCTAGTTAAAAATTAGCCTGGGTAAAATGTCTCCACAGAAGGCCTATATTTTTCACTATATAAAAGTCAAAAATCATTAGAACTTTAAGCTTTTCTTAACATGTACTTGATTCTCTGAAAGACAAATCTGAAACATCCTGTGCCAAACCATAAGAAAGTATCCAAAAAATGGTAAAGAAATGTTAAATGGACACAAAAGCCTACCTGAAAAGGTTCTTACTGTCCAAATCTCAAAGTAAATAAAGTTAGTAATGAATTATAAAATATTAAATAAAATAGAAAACCAGTGACCCACACTAATATAAAAAAATAACGCCAGGCACAGTGGCTCATGCCTATAACCCTAATACTCTGGGATGCCGAGGCAGAAGGATAGCTTGAGGTCAGGAGTTCAAGACCAGACTGCACAAGAGCAAGACCCTAAATATACTAAAAATTAGCAGGGTTGGTGGCACATGCTTATAGTCCCAGCTACATGGGAGGCTGGGGCAGGAGGACTACTTGGACTCAGGAACGTTAGGTTGTAGTGAGTTAGGTTGATGCCACTCTACTCTAGTTTGGGAAACATAGTGAGAGCAGGTCTCAATTAATCAATCAATCAATAAGTAAATAAATAAATAAATTTGAAAGCAATGAGGAACAAGGTATTTTCAGCATCTTAAAGTACCTCTCCACAAAATATTTATTAATTACAAAGGGAAAAAGAATACATCTACTAGAGACTAGTAGAGATTATCTTGAGTAAGAGACCAACATCATTAGTAATGCGACAAATCAAATCATGTGCTTACTAACAAGAGGCCACAGTATCATTTTTGAGATATTCCCGACAAATATGCATAATCTGAATCCAATGAGGAAATCACAAATTGTGGGACATTTTACAAAATAACTGGCCTATAATCTTAACAGGTATCAAAGTTGAAAGTGAATAACATGCAGGAATTTTCCAGATTGAAGGAGACTAATAAAACACGAGAACTAAATGTGATACACAATTCTAAACCAGCCCTTTTGCTAAAAGGACATTCTGGGACAAGTAGTGATATTTGAATGGGACACAAAGATTAGAGAGTAGTAACGTGTCAGTGTTAATTTTCTAATGTTAATGATTGCATTATTGCTATTTAGGAGAATGTTCTTACATATAGAAAATAAACTAAGCATTGCCTGGTGGTGGGGAATTACATTGGCAACTTAGTATCAAACAGTTGAGAAAAAAAACTTCTTTGTAGTACCCTTGTGATTTTTCTAAAATTTTGTTTATTAAAAATAGAAAATATTTATTGCTTTGTAAAAGTGAACTACTTTTTTTTTTTTTTTTTTGGAGACACAATCTCACTATGTCACCCTCGGTAGAGTGCCATGGCATCACAGCTCACAGCAACCTCAAACTCTTGGGCTTAAGCCATTCTCTTGCCTGAGCCTCCCAAGTAGCTGGGACTACAGGTGCCCAGCTATTTTTTTGTTACAGTTGTCACTGTTGCTTTAGCTGGCCTGGGCTGGGTTCAAACCTGCCAGCCTCCATGTATGTGGCTGGAGTCCTACCCACTGAGCTACTTTTTTTTATTTCTGAGATACAGTCTCAAGCTGTTACCCTGGGTAGAGTGCCATGGCATCATAGCTCACAGCAACCTCCAATTCTTGGCTCAAGCAATCCTCTTGCCTCAGTTTTTCTATTTTTGGTAGAGACAGGTTCTCACTTTTTGCTCATGCTGGTCTTGAACCCGTGAGCTCAAGCTATCCAACCACCTCAGTGTCCCAGAGTGCTAGGATTACAGATAGACATGAGTCACTGCGCCCAGCCTGAACTATACTTTTATTAGAATACCACATTACACAACAAACCCTCACTCCAGGACAGCCTAAATCCCTTTTGTGCTGTGAAGGAGGAAATGAATCAAATTGCTCATTTAAAGAAGCAAGCAATTGCAAAAGCTAGATGATGGGTACACAGGGTTATTATACTGTTCTCTTCACTTTTATGAGCTAAAATTTCCATACAAATATATATGTATATTTTTTAAAGCTGCAGTTCTTTAGACACATTTACAGAATGGTAACAGGATTAGCCAAAGTCCCTGTCAGAACATCCTTGCCTACACAGTTTATTACTAGTCCTAGAAATATAAACACTGTAGAGAAATCCTCACCTAGGTACTCTGGGGCAAAGGAACCAGGAATATGATAACCATGATAAATTATGAGGTCATTTCAAATTTTAGAAATCTTTCCTATAAATCTAGAAATATTTTCTAATTCCTGATTGAATAAAAATAGAAAAGAGTTATTTTGCTGCTGTTTTTTAACACCAAGGGCACTGAGAAGTAGTCATGGGTATGCAAGCTCTCCCTACACACACATGCAAACACATACTACTCAAGATGATGAGAGTTTTTTAATTTAAACATGACATTCTCCTTTATTATAAAATATTCCAGATAGAACCCAACTTCTGCTTTTGTTCTGTTTAGAACCACATTAAGTGCAAAAGTGAACAGGAGCAGGTGATAATGTGCTCAGCTGCTGAGCTCATAAAAGCACTGTTGGGGGGAGGTATAGTTTCTGAAAATTCTCCTTTACAAGGGAAAAATCTAAGCTGAAACATGGCTAAGGGCCAAGAGGCCTGTTTTTTGATGAGTCCTGCTGGGTATCCATTGTTGAGAATCAATTCACCAAACCACTTATGTTTTATTTGTAAGCGAATAAAGGTTTGTTTTTCTCTTTTGCATATAATTTGTTTCTTATGGTCAGTATATTACTATATATACAGGAATAAAAGGACAATTCTTGTCCATGGAGTAAGAACCATGTCTAATTCCCTCCTCTTTGTAGTATTTTCTACCATTGCTGATATTTTCAATAACAATGATTAAGTATCCCACTATTTAATTATCCCACCAATAAAACAGACACACAAAAAAACCCAGATTATTCAATTTCATGCCACACAAAGACGACTGTACATTTTGCATTACTTAAGCAAACTTCATGTCCCCTTGAGATGGAAAGGCTTGCTTACCAGGTTCATTTCCTGAGTCAATTCAGAAAGGATTATTACTCCTATTATGCAGTGTTCCACAGTACCCTTTGGAAAAAATAACTAAGTTTAGTCTATGTAGAGATAAGTGATTGGTTCTTAATGTGTAAACCAGACAATATTTATAATAATTAAATACTAAAATATCACATTTACTGGAAAATATAACTTTTAAAAATATAAAGAAAAACCACCATGAGCTCTACAGAAGAGAATTTCAAGCTCATTTTTTTGAAGGATAAATCTGGATATACAGTCTAGGAAAAAAGCTCACCAAGTGAAGAAATAATAAACTACTCCTCTTTAACCAAAACTCCTAATTTTTCCTTAAGAATTGTAATAGACCACTGTTTCTTCATCTGGACATCAACCAAAGTAGTTTCCTTACAATAGCAATTATGTTTGCATGGAAAAAATATATACCTGTAAATATCGAAATCATAGCAAGCAAGGCATGATGGTCATCCTAAGTCAGAAGCATAGAAGAACCAATAGCAGATGTAGGTTTCCCTGAATCAACCCAAAACGATGGAACTGCTAGCATAATGTGTCCTCTTGCTTTTGTTTATTTTCTGTCTTTTTACTGTCCAAATGTCTAAATTTGTATAAGTTAAATTATCTGTTTTTGTCACAGATGTACATATTTGATATCTGTATACAATGTGTAATTATCAGATCAAAAACATTCATGAGAAATTGATACTGTGACTATAGTATAACATAAAAATTTTTTAAAAATTATCAGAAGTTAGCAGCTCTATTGCTTTACTAGGTCACTGTGTGACCTTATAGAAATTATCTAACTTTTCTAAGCCTCAGTTTTCTCATTTACACAATGAAATCGATTTCACAGGATTGTAGTAATAAACATTAAATGGTGTAATATATGAACAGCATTTTATATACATATATGTGTGTGTGTTTTGTATTTAAGTAATACATAGACATATATGTCATAAATGAAAGAACATACGTTTTTTAAATTAGAAAACATGATTATTTGCATTCTTCTGGTTTGGAAACTAACAGCATAATCCTCATTTACAAATGATAAAAGACCCAGAGGACAAATAATAAATCTAATTAATATGGTACTGACAGACACAAAACAAAAGATACAACTTGAAGAAAATAACAAAAAAAAAAAAGCAAATAGATGTATATTCTAATAATGTAATGATGGCTACTTACTTGGAGAAACTTCTTCACATCAGCAATAATTTCTCTGAAGATGAACTGGTCTTTTTGAACCTCAAACCACCCCAACTTAGTGATTTTGGCAATGACTTGAATGAGAGCTTGAATGACAAAGGGAGCAAGCTTGGGTTGTGATGCCACATAATTCAGAATGTAGTTTCCTATAAAGAAAATATTCTGTGATCATTTGGACTTTTCAGAAAAGTGATGTGAATTATGTTAAGAAAAAGAGGAGGCAATGACATGCTCGTTGACAAAAAGTTACCCTTTCCTCAAGACATATATTTACTTATGCTTATTTTGAAAAAGCAAATTTGTACCAATGCATTTGATACATTAAAGAATAATTTGAGTATAATAATTTTGTTGAGTATGTCACTTTTGTTTCTGCATGATTTTAACTACAAAAAAATGTTAGGTGAATACAGAAAACTGCAACCAGGCCACATGAATCAAACTATACACATGATGGATACATCTCAAACATCTAATATGTATTATCAGCCACAGCTATCCTTATCGTGTGTTACAATTTCCCATCCTACTGCAGATAACCTTCCTTTCACCAGTTCATAATAACCCGCAAGCTGCAACACTTCTAAAGCCCACTTCAAACTAACTTCAGGTCTTTTTCAAGTTAAGAGTGCCATATTTATTGTACTATGCATATATTTCTTAACCATTTAACATGTGTCAAACTCTACTGATCTTTTATCAGATTCCTATCTTTTCAAAAATGTGTCACTGACAAAGTTTTTGAATTTTATTTCCATAATCTCATTTCTCTCATAAGCCTTGTGATTTTTACTGTGAGCACTGCATTAGCACTGTCACTTTTGGGAACACATGTTGTATTACAGTAAAACTGACTATGTATTTTTCTGTTTTATTAAGTGGCATCAAAAAATACAAGTATCATGATATGATAAAAACAAGTATGTTAATTAAAGAAAGTGTGAATAGAATAGTAAAGTAAATCTTAGAACAAAGTTAATATACCAAAACTATAAACGTGAGTAGCAAATTGAGTTCTGAAGCCTCCTAGATGTCAAAGAGGTCAGGTAACAAATATGCCAAAAAGTCTATCAGAAAAATACAAGAAAAAAATTTTTTTAAAAAAGGGATTCCATTTCTACTTTGGCTGCAAAGGCCAGCATGCTAGTTGAGAAAAGAATAAAGAAAAGATAAATATCTCAAAACTGAGTTAAAAATAGCTTTGATGGAAATAACACCAAAATGCACAAATATTTTCAACAACTGTTCTTGATATGTGCAGTAAGAGTTCTGATATTAAAAAAAGTTCTCATAATGATCCTATTTCAACCTTAATTTTTATTTATATTAAAATAGTTATATAAATAAAAAATAAGATAAAATAAATGTTTGAAAAAGCATAGATGTCTCCAGCATTAAAATAGAATTGAGAGGTTTCTCCTATGAATCACAGTAATCTAGTTCTCCTAAACTTTGTTACATGTAGTCTTTTATTTCAATAACAAAACTTAATATTGCTTCCTGAATATAGAAGAAAATCCAATGTATTTACTTCAATTATACTTGAACAGCAATCTCACACATGAATTACCATTACACAGGGCCAAAAATATGAAGGTCAGAGGTAAAATGGGACTAAGTCAGGTTGTTTTGGTTTCATTTTGATTTTTTGTTTACTACCGAATATTGGCCAAACCATATATTCTAATAATTATTAAAAATTCAAAACTCTACTAAGTCTAAACTTGTAGAAAATAAATCATTTAGGCTTTGCTATCACTGGACTGATACTTTAGGAATCAATACCTTGTGGGAATTTAATCTGAAATATTTGTTGAACTGTCTACTTGAAGTCAGGTCACATATCAGAAAAAATACAAAAAGAATGTAAAAGAAAGGGCAAAGATTCAGTATCTACTTTGGTCCTGAAAGCTAGCGTATCATTACAGAAAAGAGTGGAGAGAAGATAAATACCTTACTATTCTACTAAAAATGCTTTAATGGAAACAACTCTAAATTCTTAGTACACTTAAAAATACAAACTAAAAATATTCCAAGAACACTCAGAAAAAGATAACCTCCTATGCCTACAGAGCTAGCTTATGAACTACTGAGAGATAGACAAACAAAATGAAACAAAAAGGAACTACCACAAGAAAATCAAGATAGGACTTATGAGGCAGACACGTAGAGAAATTGGAAACTTCATCCATTATTGATAAGAATTCAAAATTGTGTAGCCACTTTGGAAAACAGTTTAGCAGATTCTTAAAAAGTTAAGCATAACTTACAACCCAGTAATTCCACTCCTTGGTTTCTACTTAAGAAAAATAAAAACGTAGGTCCATCCAAAGACTTGTACATAAATGTTGTCAGTAGCATTGTTTATAGTGACCAAAAGATGAAACAACCCAAATGTCCATTAAGTAGTGAATATGTAACAAAATTGTCATCTGTCTACATAAGGGGATATATAAAAAGGAATGAAATACTGATACATGCTACAACAGGGACGAAGCTCAAAAACATTCCGCAAGTAGAAGTAGTCAGATGAGACAGACTATATAGCGTATGCTTGTATTTATATGTAATGTCTACAAAGAGTGAATTGACAGAAGAAAAAAATGGAAGCAGGATTATAAATGAACACGAGGGAGTTTCAGGGGTGATAAAAATGTTCTAATAGAATTGCGATAACATTCACACAACACTGTAAATTTACTAAAAACCATTAATTATATATTTGAAACAAGTCAACTTTATGGTATATAAGTTATAATTTAGTAAAGCTATTTGAAAGGAAGGAGGGAGGAAAGGAAGAAGGAAGAGAAAGAAAGCCGGATTTACTGGCGTCGTTGGGTTACAAACAAGATAGAATCCGTAGGTTTGCTCTTAAGTTGAATTTGTATATAAATTTGTAGCTGGAACATTTACCTATTATCTGCAATAGCCTCCATTCACAAGTGCAAGTTGTACATCAATGTTTTTAACTTGGGGGACATACTATAATAGTCTCTGTTCATGTGAGTTGTACATAAGTCAGATGTTTATAACTCAAGGACTGCCTATACTATATATAGTACTAAATTTAAACTGCACTTTTGTTTGAACAGAAGACAGAAAGAATACTATTCCAGTCTAGAGAAACAACCTAAGAAAAGGCAGTGCGGCAGAAATAAGATGGCATAGGGGAAGACCTGGCACAACTGACAGACTAGTACCAATGAAGATAGAAGACTACTTAAATAAGGGTGGTTCTTCAATGACAAGCTCATGAAGAGACTTAATAATATGCTTAAAAAATGGTATTTCACTGATTAACAATGGTAAGCCAGTGTTAATTATACAATACGGGGAGAAAACAGTATAGCAGAAACAGAGGAACTAGCAATAGTTTATGATGGAACATAATGAGTTATGCAGACTGGAACTATATAATGAAAAACTGAGGATTTAGGAGTTGATGTGATAAAGGTAATGTGATTGCTGAGACCATTCTTTGCATTTTCCATTTTAATGCACATGTCAATTATTTTACTGACACATATTGGACATATCAAGTCATAATAAATAATCTACTTGTAGAAAATTGGTAAATCAAATTAAAGAAACTAATAAAAGAAACCTATCACATCTTGTTACAAATTGTCTTGCAGGTTTCTACTTCTTTTTCTCCAAATTTCCTTCAGTATTATTTTATAAAGTTTATGAATATATCTATTTTTTCAGTTTCCATTTAAAAATATATTAATAAGTCAAACAATGTGAATATGCATATATCTATTAGAGAAACTGAATTAATAATCTTACAGAACAGAAAGCACCATGCCCAAATGGGTTAATTAGTGAATTCTACCAAACATTTAAGGAACAAATTATACCAATTCTCTGTAATACCTTCCAAAAGACAGCAGCAGACAGAATTCTTACATCATTCTTTAAGGCCTGCATTACCCAAATACCCAAAGCAGATAAAGATATTAGAAGCAAAGAAAACTACAGACCAATATGTCTGATTAACAAGATGCAAAAATCCTCAACAAAATATTAGCAAATTAAATCCAACACATAAAAAGAATTAAAACCACTGGAGATTTGTCCCACATATGTGAAGCTGGTTTAACATTCAAAAATCAATTAACATAATCCATCACATCAACAGACCAAAGAAGAAAAATCACATGAATGCAGAAAAAGCATTAATAATAAAATTCCACATATATTCATGATAAAAACTCTCAGCAAACTAGGAATGGAGAGGAACTTCCTCAAGTTGATAAAGAAAAATCTACTAAAAACCAAAAGCTGACACCATTATTTAATGGTGAGAAATTTGAAGCTTTTCCAGTGGGATCAAGAACAAGGCAAAATGTCCCCTTCTCACAACTACTTTTCAATATCATACTGGAAATCCTAGCTAATGTAGTAGGACAAGAAAAGGATATAAAATGTATATACTGTAGATTAGGAAGGAAGTAATAAAGCTGTGTTGGCTTAAAGATGACTTGATTGGGCTCGGCGCCTGTGGCTCAATCGGCTAAGGCGCCAGTCACGTACACCTAAGGTGGCGGGTTCGAATCCCCAGCCTGGCCCACCAAACAACAATGATGGCTGCAACCAAAAAATGGCTAGGTGTTGTGGCGGGCGCCTGCGGTCCCAGCTACTTGGGAGGTGGAGGCAGGAGACTCGCTTGAGCCCAGGAGTTGGAGGTTGTGAGCTGTGAGCTGTGATGCCATGGCACTCTACCCAGGGAGATAGCTTGAGGCTCTGTCTCAAAAAAACAAAAAAAACAAAACAAAAAAAAAGATGACTTGATTGTCTATGCAGAATATCAAAAGAATCAACAACAACAAAATAGTCTTGAACTAATAAGTAATTACAGTAAGGCTGTAGAATACAGGTTTAATATACCAAAGTCAACCACTTTTGACATAAAATAAAACACAATATAATTTCTATTAGCACCCCCAAAAAGAAATATTTAGGGGCTTGGTGCCTGTGGCTCAATCGGCTAAGGTGCCAGCCATGTACACCTAAGGTGGCGGGTTCAAATCCCCAGCCCGGGTCACCAATGATGGCTGAAACCAAAAAATGGCCAGGCGTTGTGGCGGGCGCCTGTGGTCCCAGCTACTTGGGAGGCGGAGGCAGGAGACTCGCTTGAGCCCAGGAGTTGGAGGTTGCTATGAGCTGTGATGCCATGGCACTCTACCCAGGGGGATAGCTAGCTTGAGGCTCTGTCTCAAAAAAAAAAAAAAAAAGATGTCTATCTCGAATAGTTTAGGTGGATTCATTTAGGAAATTAATTTTTATTTTTATTTTATTTTTATTAACATGTAATACATCCTGAATTTGGCATCTGAAGATGCCTTGGAGAGTGTCTCCTTAAGCCCCTACCACTCAATAATCTGTCCCCCTTCTCTCTATATTATCCCCAGAGGAGCCACAGGTGAGCACAAGCCACCTCTTGAAAACATATACCCAAATCCTATCTTGTTTGTTGGTACTGATGTCACCATGGAGCAGGGCCATGCTGCAATTTGTACAGGCACAGGCCCCAGTATAGTGAATAGACTTGGGTAATAAGCCATGGAATTGCCTTGATCCTAGACTCCAGTATATGTGTTTATGTGCTTGTTCCTTTTGGAGGAGAAGGTTGGTTACTTCACTCTTAGCTTCCAAGACCAGGACAGCCTTCTTGTGGGAGGTGGGGTTATCCACCTTTTTAGACTGAAGATATCATTGCCATTCTCGGAGGGATTTGAATGTCTAGAAAGCTGGTGTCTAAGGGGTCATAGCATGTCTCCCCAGTGAGGGTGTGGGGTCAGGAGCCCTGCTGAGTGTGCCCGAGTTGTGCAGATACCTGACTGAGAGGTGGCTCACCTTCCAGATTCACCTGCAGGAGCTGCTGCAGTACAAGAGGCAGAATCCAACTCAGATAACCTGTGTCATACAACAGTTCCCTGGGCCCAGGGAGATTAGTGGGGGGGATAAAGGAGGAGTGATGTATGAACTCCCTTCTTGGGAGTCCCTGAAGGAAAAGGCCTGGGTGCTTCCTTGAGGCATTATTTAGTTACTCCGTAGTATAGAAGATAGGCTTGCTTCAAGAATAAGGTTCTGAGGGCCCGGGACCTTGTCCTGCTAAGGCAGATTAGGTGAATTATACATTTTTGGCAGTATCTGTCAAACTTCTTGAATTAATGGCCTTGAACATCTTGACTAAATTGCATCACACAGTTCCTTGAAGGCATGTCTATCTGTCCACTCACTGAACAGTCCTTTCCCAGACCTTGTGTTCTTCTGTGCAGTTCTATCCTCGAGACTGCTCTGGCTGTGCTGGGATACTGTGTTCCAAGAATTATGATTTCCTACATTGTCTGTGAGTAGGGTCTAGCCCAACACTTCTCAAAGCCCTCTCCTTCCCCTGGTGTGACTGGGCGGGGGGGCAGGGCTAAGCTCCATCTGCTCAGTCACTGATTTGTGGGAGGGCTCCGGGGATATTGTAGTATTGGTAACAGGAAGCCTCATCTGGAGAGGACAGGGGGTGTGGAGGTAGAGGTTGGCACAGCCTTGGGGTAAGACTTTATCTTTCCTCAGCCCTGCCTGTTGAGGGACTAGGTGAATGTGGGCCCTTAGGAAGTTTATATGGGGAGCTCTGAGTGGACTTTCTAACCCACAGTGCTGAGTATCCTGCTGTGGCCCGTGGTGGTTTATCATGAGCTAATCCAGAGGATGTACACTCGCCTCAAGTCCCTGCTTATGCAGCTGGACTACAGCACGAAGGCGGATGCTGCTGTTTTGCATCACAAACACGACAAGAAGAGTAAGGGGCTCCCTTAACCCAGAGGGGCAAAAGTAGGGGAGGGCGGGCCTTGGCTTATGGCTTATGAAATGCCCTGGAATTGAGATCTCCAGGTCCTTGACCAGTGTTTATCCCCCGACCCTTTCCCATGCTTGGTCACTGCCCTGCTGCTCTTCCTTTTCTAGAGCAGCAAGGAAAGAACATACCTACAGGAGGTAATGAGCCACGGGCAGAGACAGAAAGAGAAAGGGAGACAGAGCTGACTGGCTTCTCCCCGGGGGTGAGCTTTGGGGAGATGGGTGTGGCGAGCAGAAGGCGGGGGTGAGTGGGGAGGTCTGCCTGCTTTAGAGTTGTCACCTTCCAAGGGGGCGTCAGCCAGAGATTGGGGTGGGGGAGAGCATGCCCCTGAAAAATTGTTTCTTTTATCACCCGTTGTGTTCATCCTGTCTCTTCTACAGGTAGATGTGAAGAAAACGGCACTGACATTGGCCATTACAGACTCAGAGCTGCCGGATGAGGAGGCTTCTATCTTGGAGAGTGGTGGCTTCTCTGTATCCCAGGCTGCAACTCCACAACTGACTGATGTCTCTGAGGGTAAGGGTGCTACTTGTTCCCTTCCTGCTGCTGCTGTGAGGTGCTGGTTCTCTTCTCTGACCCCTGTCAATGTTTTTGCTGGGGAACTGACCCTCTAATTCTGCTCTAAGCTCCTGAAGGACCCTAATAAGGTTTGGTCTAGGATTCCATCCTTGAAATGATTGGCTGTTTTGGCCAAATGGAGTAGCAGGCTTATTTCTAACCCTGTGTTCTCTGTACAGATTTGGACCAGCAGAGGGAGCCAGAGGAGGCCCTGAGCTGTGAGCTAGGGGAGAGAGAAGAGGCAGAGCTGGTACCTCCCGAGGACCTACTGGGCACCTCTCAGACCTTGGCAAATCAAGCCCTGGACTTGGAGGAAGAGGAAGATGTGACAGCTAAGGCAACCTTGCTTTGGCTCTCATCCTCCCTTCATTTTGTGAACACACACTTCAATGGGGCAGGATCCTCCCCAGATAGAGTGAAGTCCTCCCTTGAAGTGCCAGTGGAGACGCTGAGCCCAGAGACAGTGAGTGGAGACCTCAGCACTCCACCCAGCATCCTGTTGGCCCCACTTGGCTTTGCTGAAACTGACCGAGTGCCCTCCTCCATGTTCTCAACTCTTCCCCAGGACTCACCCTGGCTCCTGGCTGACCCTGTGGAAGAAGAGGGATTCACTACTGAGGACTTTGAGTTGCTGGATCAGGAGGAGCTCAGGAGGAGCTGGAGCAGCTGAATATGGAGCTGGGCTTGGGGTCAGAGACACCCCCAAGACCCCTTGATGCTCCATCCCTGGGGTCTGACAACCATTCTCTGGTACAGTCAGACCAAGAGGCTCAGACCATGGCAGAGCCATACACCATGGGGAAGGAGCTGTAGGCATAGCAGGGCTTCCTTTTTATTTATTTATTTATTTTTTTTAAGAGACAGAGTCACACTTTGTTGCCTTCAGTAGAGGGCTGTGGCATTGAAGCTCACAGCAACCTCCAGCTCTTGGGCTCTGGCGATTGTCTTGCCTCAGCCTCCTGAGTACCTAGAACTACAGGCGCCCACCACGATGCCCAGCTATTTTTTTGTTGCAGTTTGGCCGGGCTAGGTTTGAACCCGCCCCCTTAGTACATGAGGCCAGCGCCCTACTCACTGAGCCACAGGCGCCATCCATAACAGGGCTTCCTGACTAGGGGTGTTGCTGTGTTCTCCTTTCCCTACTACTCTGGGGAAGGGTGATGCATGGGGAAGCCGGCTGTCAGACAGGAGCCAGTCC
>CAUYQV010095806.1:0-22313 GCA_963574575.1 Galagoides demidoff
ACCCAACACATTCTATGAAGCAAACATCACCTTGATCCCCAAACCAGGAAAAGACCCAACAAGAAAAGAAAATTATAGACCAATATCACTAATGAACATTGTTGTGAAAATATTCAACAAGATCCTAACCAATAGAATCCATCAACACATCAAACAAATCATACACCACGACCAAGTGGGTTTTATCCCAGGATCTCCAGGATGGTTCAACATATGTAAATCTATAAATATAATTCATCACATAAACAAATTAAAAAACAAAGACCACATGATTCTTTCAATCGATGCAGAAAAAGCTTTTGATAACATCCAGCATCCCTTTATGATCAGAACACTTAAGAAAATTGGTATAGAAGGGACATTCCTTAGACTGATAGAGACCATCAACAGCAAACCTACAGCCAATATTGTATTGAATGGAGTTAAACCAAAATAATTTCCACTCAAATCAGGAACCAGGGAAGGGTGCCCATTGTCTCCTTTGCTCTTCAACATTGTAATGGAAGTTTTAGCCATCGCAATTAGGGAAGAAAAGGCAATCAAGGGCATCCATATAGGGTCAGAAGAGATTAAACTGTCACTTTTCACAGATGATATGATAGTATATCTGGAAAACACTAGGGATTCTACTACAAAACTCCTAGAAGTGATCAAGGAATATAGCAGCATCTCAGGTTACAAAATCAACACTTATAAATCGGTAGTCTTTATATATACCAACAACAGTCAAGCTGTAAAAATAGTCAAGAACTCTATTCCATTCACAGTAGTGCCAAAGAAGATGAAATATTTGGGAGTTTACCTAACAAAGGACATGAAAGAGCTCTATAAAAAGAACTATGAAACTCTAAGAAAAGAAATAGCTGAAAATGTTAACAAATGGAAAAACATACCAGGCTCAAGGCAGGGAAGAATTAATTGTTAAAATGTCCATACTACCCGAAGCAATATATAATTTTAATGTAATCCCTATTAAAGTTCAATTGTCATACTTTGAAGATCTTGAAAAAATAATACTTTGTTTTATATGGAATCAGCAAAAATCTCAAATAGCCAAGACATTACTCAGAAATAAAAACAAAGCAGGAGGAATCATGCTATCAGACATCAGACTATACTATAAATCCATAGTGGTCAAAACAACATGGTATTGACACAAAAACAGAGAGATAGATGTATGAAACAGAATATAGAATCAAAAGATAAACCCAGCTACTTACTGTTATCTGATATTTGGCAAGCCAATTAAAAATATTGAGTGGGGAAAAGATTTCCTATTTAACAAATGTTACTGGGTGAACTGGCTGGCTACCTGCAAAAGACTGAAACTGGACCCACACCTTTCACCACTAACTAAGATTGACTCTCACTGGATTAAAGATTTAAACTTAAGACATAAAACTATAAAAATACTAGAAGAAAGTGTAAGGAAAACACTTGAAGAAATCAGCCTGGGTGAAAATTTTATGAGGAGGATCCCCCGGGAAATTGAAGCAACATGAAAAATACACTACTGGGACCTCATCAAATTAAAAAGCTTCTGCACAGTCAAGAACACAGTAAGTAAAGCAAGCAGACAGCCCTCAGATTGAGAGAAGGTATTTGCTGGTTGTGTCTCTGACAAAAGTTTAATAACCAGCATCCACAGAGAACTCAAATGTATTAGCAAGAAGAGAACAAGTGATCCCATCTCAGGGTGGACAAGGGACTTGAAGAGAAACTTCTCTGAAGAAGACAAGAGCATGGCATACAGATATATGAAAAAATTCTCACCATCCTTAATCATCAGAGAACTGGAAATCAAAAATACTTTGAGATATTATCTAACACCAGTTAGATTAGCCCACATCACAAAATCCCCAAATCACAGATGCTGGCGTGGTTGTGGAGAAAAGGGAACACTTCTACACTGCTGGTGGGATTGCAAACTAATATGTTCCTTTTGGAAAGACATCTGGAGAACACAGAGAGAACTAAAAATAGACTTGCCATTTGATCCTATAATTCCTTTACTAGGTATATATCCAGAAGACCAAAAATCACACTACAATAAGATATTTATATCAGGATGTTCATTGCAGCCCAATTCACAATTGCTAGGTCATGGAAGAAGCCCAAGTGCCCATTGACCCACGAGTGGATCAATAAACTGTGGTATATGTACACCATGGAATACTATGCAGCCCTAAAGAAAGATAGAGACTATACCTCCTTCATGTTTATATAGATGGAGCTGGAAAATATTCTTCTTAGCAAAGTATCTCAAGAATGGAACAAAAAGTATCCAAGGTACTCAGCCCTACTATGAAACTAGTAATAGCCTTCAGAGGAAAGCCATAACCCAATTTTAGCCCAGGAATATGGGGAGAGGGGTGAGGGAGTGGAGTGGAGGGGGGAGGGTGAGTGGAGGGATGGTGATTGGTGGGATCACGCCTGTGATTCATCCTATAAGGGTACATGTGAATCTCTCTAAATGTAGAATATAATTGTCTTAACACAATAACTAAGAAAAAGACATGAAGGCTATGTTAACCAATTGGATGAAAGTATTTTAAATTGCATACAGAAACTGTACACTGTACCCCATGATAGTATTAATGTACATAGCTATGATTTAATTTTTTAAAAAAAGGCACTTGCACTCAAATGTTTATAGCAGCACAATTCACAGTTGCAAAGATGTGGTACAATCCAAGTGCTCAGCCATATATGAATGGATTAATAAAATGTGGTATGTGTATACCATGGAGTACTACACAGCCATAAAAAAATGTTGAATTAGTATCTTTTGTAAAATCTTGATGGAGCTGGAGACCATTCTTCTAAATAAGGTATCACAAGGATGGAAAAACAAACATTTACCTGTACTCAATACTAAATTCAAACTAGTCAATTAACACTTATGTGCACATATGGAAGTGAAAGTCAGTGGAAATTTAGTAGAGGAGAGGGGAAGAAGGGTAGGGCAAACTCATACCTAAAAGGTGCAATGCACATATTCTGGGCAAAGGGCATACTTATAACATTGACTTGACTTAAATGAATGAATGAAATTATGTAACCAAAATGTGTCTATCCTGTGTCATTTTCTTTTAATTTCTACGCTAAATTAAAAGCAAATGAAATCTGTATTCTTACTCTCAATTATTCCTCTTATATTTCATACGCTGGCTGGTCAATGGTTTCCATGTATTGGATTCATTGGGCTTCACTCTTGCGGGCCTCTTCTCAGCCTTTTATTCCCCCATTCTAATCTATGGAATTGATCAGAAAAGTATGTAGCTGTTATTGGTTGAACCCTTCATTTCCAAATTTACTGCCTTTGTCTTTGAGAATTTTATCTTTCATTTGTTCTATTATGATGATTTATTAGATGATTTTCTTGGCTTTGAGCTCACATTTTTTCAAACTATGCTCAGGCAGTAAAAGCACTGAGTTTTGAAATGCAATTAAAGTGCAATTAAATACAATCAAAGTAGATCATGCCTCTTCTTTGTATTAAAGTTTTTAACACTTCCTTATAGCCCATAGGATAAAATTCAGGTTTCTCAAAGTGTCCCATAGTGCTTCCCATGATGTGGCTACCACTCATGTATCCAGCCTTATTTTCCATGCCCATCCTCCCTATACCCTGAAGCATACCGACCTGTTTATAGCTCCAGAAATGCCCATGATGTTCTGGACCTCCATGGCTTTGTACATGCTGCTCTTTCTGGAATTCTGTACCTTCCTTTTATCTACCTGGGGAGCTCTTCATTATTCATCTGTGTAGGCTGCCATCTCTTCTTTCTGCTACCATTGCCTTTGGCAATTTCTCTAACTCTGTTAGGGAATTTCACATTGTGCTGCATTTGTTTACATACTTTCTCCCTACCAAACTATGATCAGGGGCTATATCTTCTTCACATTTGTACTTTTGATATCTAGGTAGTGTCTGGTACATGCTGAATGAATGAGTAAACATTCTCTAGTACATGTATATGTACTTGAAATATGCATGTGAAAAAATACACACACACACACACACATATACATATATAATCATTAGGAGTAACAATATCTGCCTTAATAGGTTTTTAATGCAGATGAAAATGCCCTATCCTAGAAATGCCACAAAGGACATTTATTAGTAAGAAAGAGGTGAGTGCTTCCCAAGCAAAGCCAGCTAAGAAGAAGACACAGAAGAAGCAGTGCCAGACAATAAATCAACGTTGAACAATCTGGCAGAAGGAATTTGAGTATTCAAAACAGCTTTTGTCTTCTTTTACAACATAGGTCTTTCTCTGATACAAACCCTAAAGCTAAAGGAAATAGTGGAAGAAGGATTGGTACCACATAGCAACATTTTTAGAGAAATGAAATCACAGAAAAAAGTCAGGCAGAAATTGCTATGTATCTCTGTAAAGTTATGCTAAGGGTGCCTGCCTCATCTGCCTCCCCTTCCCCTGCCTCCTCCACTTCCATCTCTGCCACAGCAAGAATAGCCCCTCCTTCCTCATCTGCCTCCATCTACTCAACATGAAGATAACAAGAAGGATGACCTCTCTGATGATTCACTTCCACTTAATAGACAGTAAATATATTTTCTCTTCCTTATGATTTTCTTAACAATTTCTTTGTTGTAAGAATACAGCATATACTACATATACTAGATAAAAATTTTAATTGATTGTTATGGTATTGGTAGGCTATTGTTAGGAAAGCCTTACTTTGGTACAGCCGGCTATTCACAGTAAAGTTTCTGGGAACCCAAAATTTATATGTAGATATTTGACTGTGCGGATTTCCGTACTGATTGAGGGTCAACTTTTTTTGTTTTTAAAAAGTAGACCAACTAAGTGTTTCAATAATTGTGATACTTTTATTACACAAAATCTATAAAATATTTTCAACATATTTTAATATTTAATAGAGCTGGTCTAATCTTTGACCTTCATTCCCATACACTGGTTTAAGCCACATGTTAGTGCTGTTAGTAATGATAGAATTAAGATATCACAATATACTAGCTGTCTTGAAAAAATTATTCTACTTTCATAATAATTATAATGAAGCAACAAGAGAAGTGAATTGTTTCTCCTTATAGACTGGACAACAGCAGTTAGCCTTGGCCTGAAATGGACTTGTTAGTTGTGCAAACATAAAGCAGATAGGAACATGTTTCCTTAGGGACTAGGCAAGCAGTACACTTTAGGCCAGCAAAGGCACTATGTTCTCTATATTCCTGGAACAACAGTGGTATGATAAATAGGAGTATTGAAATGTGATGATTCCAAACAGGATAATTTCTGAAGAGTAGAAATTTATTTCTCGCAGTTGTGTGGTGGGGAAGGCTGAGATCAAAACAGTAACTTTCCTGAAGATTAAGTGTCTGGTGAGGGCCTATTCCTTAGAAATGGAATTGTCCTTATATGGCAGGAGGGGTGTTAGAGGCAAAAAGCTCCCTCTCAACTCTTATATGAGGTCAGCAGATCCACTGATGACTGCAAAGCCCTCCTGAAGGCTCCACCTGTTAATACTACCACATTGGGGTTCACATTTCAACAGTGACATTTGTAGGAAGATGCCAACCTCTAGACCACAAGGAGGAAGTAGAGGCCTCCGCTGATGACTGGTATAAATGGAATGGTCTGACTATTTACAAGAAAGGCTGGCTCAATCCACAACTGGAGTTATAAGTCCCGGAGCATAACCACACTGGCACTGTATTGACTTTAAAGACTATGACTTTAAGGATCTTAAGGAACTATTATTTTAGAATCTTCTAAGGACACAGTCATCAGATATTGCTGGACTTGTTTGACTAGTTTCCATCATGTGTAGAGATAGCATTTGTTATGCCTGACTCCAAATTTTTAGAATGATATCATTTTGTAATTTACGGTGGCCATAAAGTTTATGTTCAATTCTAAATTGTGCACTATTTTAAATAGCACATGAACTTTGTGGCTACCTTGTGTGTTGATTTGTAAATGAAACCTCCTGTCACTTTTAAAATCATATTTAAAAAACATAAAATTTGTATAGTGCTTTATAAAAATATAGGGAAGAGTTGAAATAATCACACACAGTAGCTTAGAAATATGTCTTAACTGCTTTTTGACACTATATCTGGTAGAATAACTTCATTAATTGCAATGACTTTTTATTTGCTTACATAATTTTTGAATACAGCAAAAGGAGACATAATAGCTCTTCCATCTAAATAACTATCAAACTTCCTGATTGAAATTTAAATATAATTTGAAGTGAAATGATCATTTAAATCATTTTAATTCTCTCAGTAAAATCCCTTCGACTTGTACACACAATGCTGAGGATGATGGCACACTAGTGGACAATATTACAAATGATAAACAACTGTGCTTCCTTCTGGATAACTAAATATTTATTTCATTTATTCCAAGTGCAAAAACATATTGAGGCTGTACTACACGGGTAGTACCACTGTAGTGAACAAAACAAAACAGTTGACCTTATACAATTTAAGTCTAATTTGAAGGGGGCAGCAAATAACAAAACAAGTCAGATTAAGTCAGGTGGTGCTGGGTATTCCAAAGGCATAAGAGAAAGTGAATGTGGGATTATCGCTATTTTATATCAGTTTATCTCTCTTATAAGATGATACTTTTTTTTATTAAATCATAACTGTATACATTAATGCATTATGTGGTACAATGTGCTGATTTTTTAATTAAATCATAGCTGCATATATTAATGCAATGATGAGGTACAACATGCTGGTTTTATATACAATTTGAAATACTTTCATCCAAACAGTTAAATAGCCTTCATGGCATTTTCTTAGTTACTGTGTTAAGACATTTATATTCTACATTTAGTAAATTTCACACTTACCCTTGTAAGATGCAGCATAGGTGTGATCTTACCAATTACCCTCCCTCCACCCATCCTCCCCCCTCTCCTCCCCTCCCTTTCCTCTTTCCCCATATTCTTGGGCTATATAGCTTTCATATGAAAGCTGTAACTTGGTTTCACAGTACACCATAGTATATTGGATGTTTTTTCTTCCGTTCTCTAGATACTTTGCTAAGAAGAATCTTCCAGCTCCATCCATCTAAACATGAAAGAGGTAAAATCTCCATCTCTTTTTAAGGCTGCATAATATTCCATGGTATACAGATACCACAATTTGTTCTATACAATTTGGAATGCTTTCATTAAACTGGCTTGAACACAATCTGAAGAATGTCAGGGTGGAAGCAAAGAAGGGTCTGGAACACAGTGTTTCATTTAGTTGGGGCATAGCAAGAAGATCACTATGAATACTTCAGAGGAATATTGCAGTATTTTTGAAGAAAGCAACATTAGAGAGTTATTTCAGGGAGAAAGCATGTATTTCCATGCCTAAAGCTGGTTATTACCTCAGTTTTTACTCTGTGTGAGAGGGAAAGCATCAGAAAACATTGAGCAGAGGGGTGTCCTCTAGATTGAGCAATAAAACACAGAATGCCTACTTAAATTTGAACTTCAGATAAATAGAAAATAGTTTTTAAAAATAAGTATATCTCAAATAGTACATGGGTCATACTCATGGTAAAACATTATTCATTGTCCAAAATTCAAATAAACAAATTATTTTGTATTTTAAAGAAACTCTCTCACTCTTGTGTGGTAAATTAACTTTATAGAGGGCAGAAGTAGAAATGGGTTGAATCTATTGGAATAGATTCAAATATAATTGCTCTTCTTAATCTAAGGATGTTCTATAAAACCAGTTTTTAATATGCTTATACCATATTAAGAAGATAGATGTATCTGAGTACTTTCACTAAGTATCTACCTCCTTCAACTGTCTTCATAAATCAATATAGCATCTTTAAAGTGGTCATGATTTATTTCATTAAGAAAACAATTGGTGATTTTACATAAATAGATATTTATTTTGAAAAATAATCAGAAGTAGACCAAATATGTTTGGATATAGAATGGAATTTTTTTAATGGGAAAATTAGAATATTGCATCTAGTAACATTATACATTATTTTTCAAGCATACAGGATGCATCTACAAATATTGATCATTATCCCGCAAAATTGTTAAAAATCTTCAGAAATGAAAAAGATAAATGAACAAGTTTTGGACTCAGTGTAATTATACTCCAAGTCACTGTCAAACTTCAAATAAAATAACCTCTTTATGTTTACATATTAGAAAATAAATGAGTTGGGTGGTGCCTGTGGCTCAAAGGAGTAGGGCACTGGCCCCATATACCAGAGGTGGCGGATTTAAACCCAGTCCCGATGAAAAAAAAAAAAAGAAAAGAAAAGAAAAGAAAAGAAGAAAAGAGTTTATTACGAAAATATTTTTCCTAGATAACAAAATAATATGTATTAAATCTTGTTTGAATAGCTAAAACAGCATTTTGAAAAATGTTAAATGTATGCAAGGCAAAAAATTTAAGTTTTCTTCAAAAAGAATAACTCAGTTTACAAAATGATGACTACTTGAGGAGGCAAAACAAAGAAGAGAGAGAAAAAGTATATAAACAGCAGTAATAACATGAAGATGGGGTAGAAATTAAACAGACAACAAAAAATGATCAGGAACACTTTAATAGAAATATATTTGAAAATAGATATTAAATGGATAATTTTCCAAAATTGACTATGAAAATAATTTGAGTTGTATATATTTTAAGGAAATTGAATATGTCATCCATATACTTCTTCACATAAAAGTCAAGGTCATGATGGTTTTAATTTTTATTCTACCAAACAAAAAGGGGAAATATTTCTAATGTTATGGAATTTCTTACACAGAAAAACAAAGTTCGCTTCATTTTATGAAGCTGGGAAAACCTGGACACCAAAATATGATAAAGACAGCACAAGAAAGGAAAATTACTAGTCGTTTTCACATAGAAACCTAGACACAACAATTCTCACTTTAAAAAATTGCATACAAAACTCAGAAATATGTAAAAAGAAAGATACAGCCTGAACACACTTGATTTATTTCAAGAATATAGTTTATCCTCAATTAAAAATACATAAGTGTAAGTTAATACCTCAACTGATTAAAGAATAAAACAATGTGATTATCTAGAAGCAGAAATAACAATTACAAAATTCAGCATTTCTTCCACATAAAAAGAATAAAAACCATGTGCTCTTTTAGCATAGGAGGTGTGGGAGAGAACTTCTTTAGCCTGACAAAGGCTATTTAAAAACAAAGCACAACGATACAAAAAATAGGACAGCAGATCATTTTGCTTTTTCCTTAAAAAATGTAAACAATCTAAAAACAAACAGACTGAAAATAACCTTCTGAAGTCTCCTCTCACACAGTTACTCATCTACCAGCATCTCGACCATGTATTAATACTTTATCTTTTCTTCTGTAGATGTATTATCTCTGCTTTTATCTATTATGGATTTTCCCATTCACTTTTGCCTTTAGGGATATGACTTGAGAAATTCTCCTCACTATATGATCAAAATCTCTTTTTTCTTTTTTTCTGGATTATTCCTATCAGCATAAATACTTCATCCTATATGAAAAAGAAAACAAAACAATCTATAAACCCCATTTGTCTTTTAATAGCGACAACCATCAATTTGCCCAGTAATAGAGTGTGAAATTCAGAAGGTTTTTACTACATCTTTTATCTTGGGCTCTGGGCACAAGTCTTTCCTTAACTTTGATATTTGCCAGGCTAGCGAGGTTAACGAAATAGTTACCACAAGTCATGGGCTCACTGTGTTGTGCTTCGCTCGCTGACTGTGGTTTCATCTATGTCATTTATTCTACCCGATTGTGAGCCGTCTCCTCTGCTACGAGTCTAAGGCACAGTAAATACAATTGTTTTAACAGTAGAACTATGTCACAGGATCAAAGAATGATTTTTAAAAGTCCTTTTTACTTGTTGTCTTTACTTTGTGTGTCTTACGTCTATCAGTAAGCAGACTTTGGAATAGATATTTTAGCCACTGTCACAACTAATTTAGCACAAATTATTTATGCCTATGTATCATCAGACATTCTGGGTTAGAATCAGAAAATTTAAAGAGAGCTTTGAATATATCAAATAAATTATTTTGTGTGCCATGACAAAATTATAGTTTTCATATTTAGACATTGGCTGAAACTGGATGAAATGAGTAAAGTATACCAGTGAAAATGAAGGTATTTTTGATACATGTGTGCTAGACTAGATTCTATGTATTACTTAAATTTGAGGGCTGTCTGCGTTTGAATTGGAACTAAACTTAGTTATAGGAAACCAAGTTATTTCTTCTAAAATAGGACTCTTCGAAATCTTGTTTATAATTCTTTTATGATATCAAATTTGCAGTCCACTCCCCCTCTTTTCATTCTTATCCTTTCTTTCTTCTGCTCTAGCCCGGGCATCCTGGTTTGTATGGAGTTCATTGTTTAACCTTTCTTTTTTTTGAGATGGAGCCTCAAGCTATCCCCCTGGGTAGAGTGCCATGGCATCACAGCTCATAGCAACCTCCAACTCCTGGGCTCAAGGAGTCTCCTGCCTCCGCCTCCCAAGTAGCTGGGACCACAGGCACCCGCCACAACACCCGGCCATTTTTTGGTTGCAGCCATCATTGTCGTTTGGCGGGCGGGCTGGGGATTCGAGCCCGCCACCTTAGGTGTATGTGGCTGGCGCCTTAGCCGATTGAGCCACAGGCGCCGCGTGTTTAACCTTTCTTACTGGCTGATTTCAGGTTGGTTCTGCTACTGTGAATGTCTTAGACTGAATTCCTTGAAAATCTACTTCGAAATGAAGAGTTGTTCTCAGGTTAAGGAAGAGTTATGTAGGCAGTAATGGCATAGAGAGGAGTTGATATGTGATTACCTCAGAAGCCTCAGTCATCTCAAGGGGAGTTCTGGAGCTTTCTTTGATGCTCCTTCAGAACTGTTCCAATTGGAGGCAAGGGCCAGACCTTTGTAGCCCTAATCTAGCCAGTCACTGATTGTGCATAGTTCACTGTCAGATAAACTCCTTGGGTGAGAGATTTCCTACAGCCAAAGATATTTACCAGAGAGCCTTTTAGTTGTGAGCCGTCAGCAACTCACTATTTCAAGCAGCAGGGAATGGGTGCCAACATTTTAAAGATATAATCTAGGAAGAGCACTACAGAATAAAGATCAGGGAGCGGAAGAAGAGACAGATTTCTCCTCTGTCACCACTCAGACTTCTGGCAATGGCTGTCTTCCAGCACAACCACAGCTCAGATAAACAACTCTTCATAGCTCCACCCTTCCTCCTCCGCGACTTGACCCCTGCAGGAGAACTAATGACTTCTACTGTTCCTATTCCCTCAAGGCTTCAGAGTTTCTTGATTGTTAGTTTCCTTATAATGTTCGCCTACTTCTGTAAACGTTGTCTTAATTAGCTTCTTAAACGCATGCATTTGATTCTGGTACCTGCTGGAAAAACTCACTACTGCAATGGCTGAGCTTTAAGAACGGATATATGCCAGTAATGGCAAATATGTGAAATATTTTAGTTTTATAAAATGTGAAATTACTTACATTTTTTTAATCAAAGAAGACATTTTAAACAGAGAAATGATATTAATTACCAGCTTTTAAGTAATATTCAGTTTACTGATAAAACCATTTGAGAGGAAACATTAAATAGAGCAAGAAATCAGTGATTCTTTTTACATCTTCTGGAGGCTGACAAGTATTCTTAACTCAGTTTTGGCAAGTGGAGTCTTTTTATTGTGACATGGTAGTTCCAGAGGCTTCTCATCTCCCTGGGAATAAAAGCCAGAGTCTGTGCTCTGCACGGGGTGCACAGGGCAGTCTGTGTACAGTTTTTGCCACATTGCATCTCTGACATCATTCAGTATCATGCATGCCTTTCTTCTCTCCAGTAGGGTCATGTTAGCCTAGTTTACCCTTAGCTGACCAACCACGCCCAAATTCAGAGTCCTCCATATTGTGGCTTCTACCTTGACTGCTGCTCCCACAAATAGCTTTGTGGCTCCATCTTTTACTTTTTTAAGTCTTCTATCAGAGACCTTCTCTGATTACCTATGCAAAATCTTACCTCAGTGCCCCCTACTCTAGCACAGGTCCCAAATCCCCAATCTGATATTTCCTTATGAAACTTTAACCACTGAAATCTTGCAGTTCTATTTATTTGTTCATTGTTCATTTCTCCTATGGGATACAAGCTTTGTGAGAGCAGGTTCTTTGACTGTGTTAGGGCCTATCCAACAGTCCTATACCACTACCTGGCATATGACGGTAATCTGATAAATACATATTAATTAAATTAGATGAGTGCATGAAAGTGTGGTGAAGAATTATGTTAAAATAAACCCAAGAGAGATTTAAATATTTCTCTATGATTTCTAAAAAGAAAATATTTTACAGTATAAGACTGTCTTTCTTGATGGGCTCCAAACTTGATAGGAACAGGATTTTTTCAAAATGGTAGCTTGCATAAGATGTATTTTATTGGGTCAGCTGGAGGAAGACAAAAAAAAAAAAAAAGGAATCAATACAAAGAGGAATACATTTGAAAGAGGAAGACATCCTCACAGGAGAGACCAAAACATTGTTTCTTTTAATTTAAATTTATTTATAATCCTCTTAATTACCTCATTATCAAGCTCCAGTACAATATACCTAAATAATTTTCTAGGTTCTCATCTGCTTCAAAATAGTGGGAAGGGGAAGAGGTGTGACAAAGAAGTCCTGAACTTCCAGAGTAGTGGCAGCTCTGAGTACTGAGTAATTAATTGAATTACAGATTTTTAATCCCTACATCCAAGGATTCACATTCTGAGAGTGGGGCACAGCTGACTTATGCCATTTGATTAAAAAAAAATTAGATGGCACAGGTAATACTATATAAATGTTCACTTTTACTACAATCTGTTAGTAATATGATAATTCTTCTAAATATGCTAAACCACTGGGTGTTATGATGCCAAAGAACAAAATACAAAAAAGAATTTTGACTCAGATTATTAAAAACAATATTTATAATGTATATTATGCATGCATGTTTATATATAAAGTATATTACCTATACATGTTTATACAGACATAGAGAGAGACGTTAATGTGATAACTGGAAGTTTGTTTACTCTAAGCATTTTTGGTCTGTAAATTCTTATTTTGATGACACAGGTTGAAGGATTTGAGCAACCTTACTAATAGTATTTTCAAAAATCTATATATGAAAGAAAACATAAAGGTTTAGAAAAAAAACAAAGGTCAAGGTCAACTGTACTTTTAGTGCTATTAATTCAGGTTGACAAGTAAATAATATTAATAATTCTCATAGAATGTGAAAACTTGTTGAATCCCAGAACCCTTATGCAGTTCTCTTTAATTTTCTGGCAATGTTTAGAAGAAAGAGAGTGTGTACAAGATACTGTCATCCAAATTTTTCCATTTCACATTCAATTATCAGCAGCTTGGCTGTTATTAGGAAATATAATATTTCTTGGCAGTGCATGCCAATCTTCAGTTTGACTGAGCTTCTGTTCTCATGAGAGTAGGGATTCCATTAGAGAGGGATTCTTCTTTTAGGGAAAATGACTGGAAAAAAACTCCCTGATGAATATTTATTATTTTCCTAATTATTTCCTGAACACACTTGATATCATAGAAATATGCTAAGTTTTTAGAGTATAGTGACATAGACAGTTTTTGGCTTTAGATATTCACTGTTTATAAAGAGTTCTCTTAAATGGACCTCATAAAAGGTGACAGCAAATGTAAAAATCTTCACAATTTTTCCCAAGTATAGTAATTCTGAAATCTTTATTTAAATCTAAGTATGAAATAGTAACTGGTATATTTCTGGAAACCTCAAAGGAATTATTTGTCTGCAAAATCATCAGTATATTATGACTTAAGTATCTTTGTAGTCTTGGACATGATCTTGATACTTTTAGTCTTTATTGTACTTGTCCTCAAAAACTCATTAAAGATGTCTAAGAATGTTAATTAATGTTAAACATTTAATTAAATAAATTATCTGAAGGCTTAAATGCTGAATAATTAAGTTAGTACATACATAGGGTGACCAGACATCCCGATTTTGGCGAGACAGTCTCGCTTTTCAACAATTTGTCCTACATCCTGCGGCGCTTTAGAAAAGTCCTGATTTTTGGAAAGAATGCACGAACGGGCTGAAGAACAAGAAGGGAGTACATGGTTTTCCGCCACGATATGGCTATTTCACCAGAATATGAGTTTTATATTATTTTTGTTAATTTTGTAATGTTAAACTGTAATAAATAATTGCTGAGAAGTGATTACCAAGAACTGCTTATCAAAGTTTGCCTTGTTGTCAGGCCCTGCCCTGCACGGTCCCCTGTCCCCGCTCTGCCCACTCCCCCCCACCCTCCCCCCGCCATGTTGTCCACCTTACAGATGTTAAAATCTGGTCACCCTATACATATATGGAGAGAAGACTAGAGAAATGTATAGATTCTTTTGTCAAGAACTATAATTGCAATTTGTCTGATATGACATGACTTACTACAGTAGATTTAAGCTAAAAGCATTTTCATGGTGTTTAAAAAAGAGATTTTGATACCAAGAGATGTGTTTTCTAAGTATCATTCCTTTAGTTAGGCAAATAGTTTTATTAACAAGGATAGAGTTTGCACTTTCTAGTAGGTTTTTTCGAACCAAATTGAAAATTTTACTCTAGGATTGTATTGATCAGCTAGGAAGGTTTCATATGTAAGGATCTCTGGGGGATTAAAACAGAAAGCTAACTTAATTTAACTAATAGTTTCTCCATTACTAGCTTCACATATGTGTCTTCATAAATTCCACCTTCAGTGGATGCTTCAAATTATTAAAATATATCCGTTTATCCTAAAACATGACATAAAATAATAGTGGTGAATAATATAATTTTATTAGATTACTCAGGGAAACATGACTAATAAAAATTATTTGTTGCAGATTTTCCATAGGTGCCATAGGCTTCATTAGTCAAAGCATACATGTGTTGTCATATCAGTGTTAACACCTGACCCTTTCTAGGTCTATCTCCAAAACTCTTTATGGAATGAGGCATTATTTACTGATGTGTGACCTATGTGAAAAGGTTACCTGCCTCACACATTCAACTAATTTAGATAATATTTAAGAATAACAGCCCTTAAGAATAATAGGCTATGGGTGACAAAATTATTTTCATGCGAACATACACAAAAAATTTCTTAGCAAAATTACCTGGAATAGACTTTTAGTGCTTTTAACTGGATCACTAGTAATGTACGAGCCTTCCTCACAAGGAATCTTAAACCATCACTAGCTCTCACCCTCACAGTCTGTTCTGGGTCTGTCATCACCCTGAACGATTTGCTCATAAGGCTCGTCTTCCTCTCAGGACCCATATTAGTATGGAGTTTGGGCTACTATACAATATGCCTCAGACTATGTGGCTTTAAAAAAAAAAAATTTTTTTTTTCAACAACTCTAGAAGTTAGAAAACCAAGGTCAAGGTGCACTAGGTTAGTTTCTGGTGAGATCTTTCCTTTTAGATTGCAGAGAGCTGCCTTCTCAATGTGTCCTCACATAACCTTTTCTCTCTCATCATCCACCTCAGTTCCCCCTTTTCTACCTCTCTATTCCCCTAGAAATAGATATGTAGATGCACATTCATATTTAAATAGACAACAATCAGGTTCAAGATTTTACTGTAGAATTCCATGGGCACATGAAAAAGGAGATGTACCTGTTTATTTGTGAATATTAATGATGGTTTTATAGGCTTTCTAGTCCAGTATGGATGGAGAACATCTAAGTATATGTTTTCCAATTTTGTATACTAACATTAACCCACCAAAAATATTATAAACATTAGGCTCTTGGCCACATGAACAGGTTACTTTTTAGTCACTGTAATCATACTTCAACAGGGGGAGGCGGAGCGAGATGGCAGAGGGAATCATACTTCAACAGAAAATCATGATTTCCTTTTCTTCCCCTCCACCCTGTCCAGCCCTTCCACCTTGCCTTCCTTTATAAGGGCATTTATCTCATTGATCAGGGTGTTATCCTCATTACCTGATCACCATCCTAAGGCTTCACCTTCTAATATCATCACACTAGTGACTAGATCTCAAGATATAAATTTTAGGAGAACTAAAACATTCAGACCCTAGAAAAAATATATTTAAAAAAAACTATACTCTGTGACATTTCATTTTTCTTACATAATACGTTTTCTGTTTTGGATGAAAGGTCCATGCTGAAACATATGTTGAAAGACTCAAAAATGTAGGATTTTTCTCCAAAACATTTTATAAAAAAAGAAAATGCTAAGGGTAGAATAAAGAACAGAGAATGATTGAGAGCAGGACTGGGAGCGGTCTTGGACTGGAAGGCCACAGAAATAATTTCAAACCCTATCTCTGTTCCTTTTACAATGTTTAAATTTCAGAATAAAAAAGCAAAACAAACAAACAAAAGTCTCAGTGATGAGAATGTGCTTGGTATGGTTCAGAAATAGGAGGTTGACGGCAGAAGAGAAACTAAAGAGATGACGGAGAAAATAATATAACTTCGTATACTAGGATTTTCCTAAGGTTTCTTAAGTGACTGGCTCTCAGCTTTCAGCTGTGTTGAAAGACATATTCCAGTATTAGAAGACTGAGCTTTGATAATGTTATGTCTGATCTCTTTATTCCACTTAAGTGACAGATTATAACAGCTATGTCATAGTCTTTAGGAAGCATTTAGCACAGGATCTTAAAGTAGCATTTAACCTTTATCTCTATATCTTTAAGACTTTCAGTTCTCTGGAGTGAGTTTCTGAAAGGTATGTCTTTAGCTTATTCATTTCTATTTTCCTAAGGTACATATTTTTTGAATGAAGAAACTAGTAAAAATGCACAATGTAGGAGGAAAACAATGTTTTTTAGACATTGTACTCCTCTTAGGATTTAGTTCATACTTTGAACAGATCTGTTTTAATTCCTTAAATTCATGAAATGTTCATTTCTCATAGTCTCTTCAGAAGTTTTCTATTCTGGCTCCTCTTTTAAATAATATTTTCAGAAATCACACTCAATTAATGTACTTATTACCCAACCTATGATCTTTTTGTATAATTACATTTCCCAAGCACGTTTCTTTGTTTCTTTGAGGCCAAGCAAGGTCAGTATTCATTTTCTCCATCTGACTAGAAATACCTGACTTGGTCTTTATGGCATCTGAGAAATCTGTCAAGTTGATATCTATCTTCTTGTGTTTCCAGAAAGATATCTTGCTATGGTATTTTTCTAAAATTTTTCAGAGCAAAAGGCTCTTTTACATCCATTCTCAATTGTCAGCTGGTACTCTGTCTTTACTAGGGAGCCCCCACAAAACTTGTCTGCATAGGTGAGTCACTATGAAAGTTTTGAGACAGACTGTATTATGGCCTATTATTTCATTTCCAAGAATCATACTTGACCGCATCCTTTCTGATTCACCCACGCAAATTGCAATTTGTTCAGCTTATTGGTGTTTCTGGGAGGGCTTCATTTCTTTCCATCCACATGGATTTTAAACTTCTTGATTTTTGTGTATCTTAAAACTTTTATAATAACCTGTTCCCTAAATTACCCCAGCACCAGTTGGTGGCCAGTGATATATATCTTTTCTCAGATAAATCTGGCTCTTTTAACAATCAACCACTGAAGTGAAAGACAACCCATGGTTTTAGAAGGGAAAGAAAATCATTGTGCAATGATTCTGAGTTGAGAGCAATTGCCTTCTTTTTGTGAAACACATAAAAGGCAGGCTGAGAAGAGGAGAGGATGGTAGAAAGTGAAATCAGGCATGTAGGCAGCATTAAAGGTAGACCTATCAGCTAGAATCTGGTAAGAATAGCTTTAACACTATAAAATATGCAATTGATCTGTGAAATTCAATCTCAGGAAGTTTGTGAAGATTATTTTTTCCTATAAGTCACAAAGTAGAGATACAAAACTGCCTATAATTCACATAAGCCAAGGGAAAGCTATAGATTATACACAATCTATATACTTCATCTATACCATTAATTGATGGACTGTAATTAATCTATGGGTAATTGTTCAAGAGAACCAATGTTACAACAATAATACCTTTACATTAGGTCTTCATCATGTATACCTTTTGTAGAAAAGCATTATATGCATGTTAGACAAATCATTTTTCTATTACAAAGATAACACATGCTGCTAATTACAACAAATAAGTATAATCCACCAACTTTTATAGATAGTAGAATATTAACTTCTAGAATATTGCCTAATAATTCCAGGTGTTAAGCCCTAATTCTAAATGACTAAAATCTAAAAATCTTACCTCATAGTTACTAAAGAAATACAAAGCTGAATATTATATATTGACCTATTCTCTAAAGAGGAGTAAATGTCAGATGTTAAAAAAACTTTTATGATTATTGTATTTATTTGCTGACTTATAGTTTAAATGATTTCCTTTAATTTGAACTTTACTTAGGGATTTTTGCCTTACCAATTCTTTTTATTTTGAGACAGAGTCTCAGTTTGTCGCCCTTGGTACAGTACTGTGGCATCATAGCTCACAGCAACTTCAAACTCTTGGACTCAAATGATTATCTTGCCTTAGCCTTACAAGTAGCTGGGACTACAGGTGTACACCACAACACCTGGTTATTTTTCAAGATGAGTTCTCTGTCTCAGGCTGGTCTCTAGCCTGTGAGCTCAGGCAATACAGCCATCTTGGCCTCCCAAGTGCTAGGATTACACGTGTGAGCCACCACACCCAGCTGCCTTACTAATTCTTATCAATATATTGTAAAGTTTGCTGTATGTCATTTTATATATTTTTTAACCCCAGACATGAATAATTGGATATATTATAGCACAACAATAGTTGTAGATTTTAACACCTCTTTTGCAGTGTTGTCTAGATCCTCTAAGAATAAGCAAATTAATCTTAGACTTAAACCTGACCCTTGAACAAATGGACTTAAGAGACATCTACAGAACATTTGATCCTAACAAATTAAATACACATTCTTCTCATTCTTCCCATGGAACATCCTCCACAATTGATCACATTGTAGGTCACAAGTCAAACCTCAGCAAATTTAAAAGAATAAAAATTATCCCTTGTCTTTTCTCAGACCATTATGGAATTAAAGTTGAACTCAACAAAAACAGAAATCTTTATACTCCTACAAAGACATGGAAACAAAATAATCTTATGCTGAATGACAGTGGGGTATATAGATGAGATTAAGAAAGAAATTACCAAATTTTTGGAAAAAATGATAATGAAGACAAGAATTATAAGAACCTGTGAGATACTGCAAAGGCAGTCCTATGAAGGAAATTTATAGCATTGCAAACCTTCCTCAAGAGAACAGAAAGAGAGGAAGTTAATAACTTAATGAGACATCTCAAGCAACTGGGAAAAGAAGAACATTCCAACCCCAAACCCTGCAGAAGAAAACAAATAACTGAAATTAGAAAAGAATTAAATGAAATTCAAAACAAAAGAATCATTCAAAAGATCAATGAATCAAAAAGGTTTTTTTTTAAAAGATTAACAAAATTGATAAACCTTTGGCTAACCTAACCAGAAACAGAAAAGTAAAATCCCTAATATCATCAATCTAAAATTACAAAGGCAAAATAACAAGAGACACCTCAGAAATAAAAAAAAAGTAATGAATACTACAAAAATCTATATTCTCAGAAATATGAAATCTGAAGGAAATAGATCAGTAATGGAAGCACTGCTAGTTTTTCCAGTTAGGAAAAAAACTGGAAATGTTGAATAGACCTATTTTAAGTACTGACATAGCATCAACTATATGAAATTTCCCAAAAAAGAAAAGTCTGGGACAAGATGGCTTCACATCAGATTGTACCAAACTTTTAAAGAGGAACTAGTACCTATATTACACTATCTTTCCCAAAATATAAAAAATAAGGAATACTTCTATGAAGCAAAAATCACACTGATCCCCAAACCAGGAAAAGACCCAACAAAAAAAGACAAATATGGACCAATATCTTTAATGAATATAGATGCAAAAATATTCAATAAGCTCCTAGTAAACAGACTCCAGCAACACATCAAACAAATTATACACCATAACCAAGTAGGTTTTATCCCAGGATCTGAAGTTTGGTTCAATATACATAAATCTATAAATATAATACATCACATAAATAAAATAAAAAACAAAGAGCATATAATTCTCTTAATTGATGCAGAAAAAGCTTTTGATAATATCCAGCATCCTTTCATGATCAGAACACTTAATAGGTATAGAAGGGACATTTCTTAAACTGATAGAGGCCATCTACAGCAAACCCATAGCCAATATCGTATTAAATGAAGTAAAATTGAAAACATTTCCACTCAGATCAGGAACCAGGCAAGGTTGTCCATTGTCTCCACTGCTTTTGAACATTGTAATGGAAGTCTTAGACACCACAATCAGGCAAGAGAAGGCAGTCAAGGGGATCCAAATAGGACCAGAGGAGATCAAACTGTCACTCTTCGCAGATGATATGATTATATATCTGGAAAACCCCAGGGAATCAACTACACAACTCCTAGAAGTGATCAAGGAATACAGCAACATCTCAGATTACAAAATCAACACTCATAAATCTGTAGCCTTTATACATACCAACAATAGTCGACAGGAAAAAACAGTCAAGGACTCTATTCCTTTTACAATAGTGCCAAAGAAGATGAAATATATGGGCATTTACCTAAGAAAGGATGTGAAAGATCTCTGTAAAGAGAACTATGAAATTCTGAGAAAAGAAATAGCTGAAGATGTTAACAAACATCTTGTTAAAATGTCCATAACACCCAAAGCAATAGACAAATTTAATTCAGTTCCTAAGAAAGCACCACTGTCATACTTTATTATTATTATTATTATTATTATTTTTTTTTTTTATAGAGACAGAGTTTCACTTTATCACCCACAGTAGAGTGCTCTGGCATCGCACACCTCACAGCAACCTCCAACTCCTGGACTTAAGTGATTCTCTTGCTTCAGCCTCCCGTGTAGCTAGGACTACAGGTGCCCGCCACAACACCTGACTACTTTTTTGTTGCAGTTTGGCCAGGGCTGTGTTTAAACCCACTGCCCTTGGTATATGGGGTTGGTGCCCTGCCCACTGAGCCAAAGGCGTCGCCTGCACTGTCGTACTTTAAAGACCTGGAAAATACAGTACTTCATTTTATATGGAATCAGAATGAACCTGGAATAGCCAAGACATTACTCAGAAATAAAAACAAATCAGAAGGAATCATGCTACCAGACTTCAAGCTATACTATACACATATAGTGATCAAAATAGCATGGTACTAGCACAAAAATAGGTAGATGTATGGAACAGAATAGAGAACCAAGAGATGAACCCAGACACTTATCATCATTGGATCTTTGATAAGCCCATCAAAAACATAAATTGGGGTAAAGATTCCCTACTTAACAAATGGTGCTGGGTGAATTGGCTGGCAACTTGTAGAAGACTGAAACTGGACCCACATCTTTCACCATTAACAAAAATTGACTCTTACTGGATAAAAGATTTAAACTTAAGACATGAAAGCATAAAGATACTAGAAAAGAGTTCAGGGGAAATATTTGAAAAAATTGGACTATGAGAATACTTTATGAGGAGGACCCTCCAGGCAATTGAAGCAACACCACAAATACATTAGTGGGATCTGATCAAACTAAAAAGCTTCTGCACAGCCAAGAACACAGTAAATAAAGCAAGCAGACAGCTCTCAGAATGGGAGAGGATATTTGCAGGTTATGATTCTGACAAAGGTTTGATAACCAGAACCCACAGAGAACTCAAACTTACTAATAAGAATAAAACAAAGAGGCTCGGTGCCTGTGGCTCAATTGGCTAAGGCGCCAGCCACGTACACCTAAGGTGGCAGGTTCGAATCCCCAGCCCAGGCCCGCCAAACAACAATGATGGCTGCAACCAAAAAATGGCCGGGTGTTGTGGCGGGCGCCTGTGGTCCCAGCTACTTGGGAGGCAGAGGCAGGAGACTCACTTGATCCCAGGAGTTGGAGGTTGCTGTGAGCTGAGATGCCATGGCACTCTACCCAGGGGGATAGCTTGAGGCTCCGTCTCAAAAAAAAAAAAAAGAATAAAACAAAGAGACTTGAACTAAAGCTTCTCTGTAGAAGATAGGCACATTGCCTACAGACACATGAAAAAATGCTCATCATCTTTAATCATCAGAGAAGTGCAAATCAAAACCACTTTGAGATATCATCTAACTCCAGAAAGAGTAACCACATAACAAAATCTCAAAAGTATAGATTTTGGCATGGATGA
>CAUYQV010095809.1:0-14757 GCA_963574575.1 Galagoides demidoff
GGCACCTGTGGTCCCAGCTACTTGGGAGGCTGAGGCAGGAGACTCGCTTGAGCCCAGGAGTTGGAGGTTGCTATGAGCTGTGATGCCATGGCACTCTACCCAGGGGGATAGCTTGAGGCTCCGTCTCAGGAAAAAAAAAAATTGAATGTAATTATGACTCTGTTGACATGGTAGGTATATCTGTGTATAATAAAAGTATCTCTAAAGAAACCTACTTTTTGTACTCAGTGGATGAGAAAGGTGATCTACTACACAAATATATAACAGAATTGGCCATTTTAGAACTTATTTGACAGAGTATAACAAGACTTATATTTCATAAGTTAAAAATCATTAAAAACAAGGATTCACAAATCCAGCATATTAAATTCTTTAAAAGTATATTACATGTCCAAGAATAAAAATTAAGCATGTTTAGATGCTATATCTCTTATGATGACAGTTTAGGAGTCATGTAAGTTCATTTTCCATATATAAAGGACAATAAAACTATACCTAATTAGATTTACATTTAGAAGGTGACTTCCAAAGTTAATTAGGAACTGGGGAAGGCACTTGTAGCTAAATTATCACAAATAAATTAACTAGTTAATCTATTATTTACAGAGGTACACAACATATTTCACAGAGTTTTAAAATTTCAAACACAAAGGATATTTTAAAGACCAATTCCCAGAAAAGTTTTAAGTCCTCCCATTTATTAAGAATACTAACAAATCAAAAATACTACTAACAAATCAAAGTCTCCTTTGCACATTATATTAAATATTGATTTATACCTTATGCTTAGTTAAGAATTTATGAAATTTATTCTTTGATTTGATCCATAAGTATTTACATTAGAAAAAATATAATAAATAAAGTTAACAATAGCCAGAATAATTTTAATAAAAAGACAATGCAATTATGAAAAAATTTACTTATGCCTTTGACATTAAACTAATTGAGAACATTTTAGTATAATTATTTTTCATTATGGTTAAAATCAGATTCTAGAGCCAGCAATAAAACTAAAAAGTCTAGTAAAAAATGTCACCTAGTCTTTAGGTGAAAATAGTAGGCTTTTTGTTTTTTAATCAAGAAACTGTGGAAATGCTCTGCTCCCCTTCCCAGCACCCGGAGTCATCTATCCTGTTTTATAATTCAACCTGCAAACAGATTAAGCAGCTGAGTTTGTGGAAAGTATGTTTGCTCTACACTAAGAACCCTTGTGTGACACTATGGTGACTCCCCTGACACTTCGAAGAGAACTACAGACAGTTCTTACTCATCAGCAGGGAAACCAGGCTGAGAATTTACAATTTCTTTGTAACTTCAACTTCTTCATAGAAATCAGTATTTGGTCAAGAAGCAGGAAAGACTTTGATAGCTTTAGTGTTCTTTTTTTTTTCCTCCCTGTTAATAATACTCAAAAGATACAGGGTACCCTATATTTCAAAAGGCAATTTACTACTTTAAAAGTCTATCAATTGAAATGTTTTAACCTAATTTTTAATATTTTAGTTGTGTTACAAAAATTTTAAATGAGAACTCCAGTAAACTTTGAGTAAATTACCTATTTTTAAAAAATATTGGAAGAAATTTTTGAAAATTTAGTGTATTTTGAAAATAAGTTTAAAAGTTTATAATCCTGCCTATATTTATTTGTCTTATCTATTTGTTATTTAGTTACCATATATGAAGGAATTTTAATCATACCACTGCAAATCTGGCCCACAGAAAAGATAATATGAGACAAAGTTATTTCAATGTAAAACCTAGATCTTTGAGAGTTATAACTTTGCAAGTCTGGTTATAATTACTTTTACTTTAAGTAACTCTGTGTAGCTTAGACATGCTAAGAATGGCAAAATGTATTTTTAAAAGTCCTTTGGAACTTTTGTTCTAGGCCCCAAGAAGCACAGCAATAGATGTAAAGACAGATGGATAATAAAGTATAGCATAAAGAATGACAAAGTTTTAAAACTCTAATGATGAAAACATCATTCAGTAAGATTGGTGTATCAGTTTTCTCTTGAATAAATGGGGATTAGAGATGGTCCTTGGTGAAACTATTAAGAGAAGGTTTTCCTATCAAGTTCCTTTGTTCTTACTTGCTCTTAAGTTCCCTCTATCTCCACATAACTTCTCCCTTCCAAACTAAGTGCATTCAGCATCAGGAAAAGAGCAATCTGAAAGCTAAATCACCTGTATCCCCAAATATGCATATTTTTTTCAATAGAAGAATATAAAGAGAGTAATGCTTAACCCAAGAGAATGCTTTCTACAGGTAAAAGTTTAGGCTTTCTGACAGCTGGGTGAAGAAGCTATTTTGGGGCACTGAGGTCTGGCATTCATTAACTTTTACCCTAAGGCATTATCTGCCTATAAATATTGTCTATCTAGCTCATGGATGGCAATTCTATACAACTTTTCATTCCAGAAATATTCCTATAGGTTAAAATATTTACAAAAACATTAAACATTTTCATGAATCTCAAAGAAAGTATATTTACAATTTTACAATCAGCAATAGTATATGGTTTCTCCCTACTAACACTAAGATTTCAAGTCTTTTAAGTGTCATGAAACTTCATGGAAGTGGAAGGTTAGAATGAAGGGTAAAATCTGGTCAGTAGTCAGTAAGAGCTCTCAGTTCATGGGAGAGCAAAAGATCTGGTGGTAGCAGTGGGGAGAAGCAGGCAGGACCAGCCACAGAAAGTCACACTTTTGTATGAAACTGGTAAGCTCTGAGTACTGGCTTGGGAGAAAAAAGATTTCATCATGGACCTAAAGCAGATCAGACTACACCAGAAATTTTCCTGTGTATTCCCAACTTATTTGTTTTCACTTTATTATATTACTATCTCAAACATTACTCTAGTTAATTTATTAATAAGCTTACAGAGTGCCTATTTTATGGTAGGCATCTGCATTAAGTTTTTGGAGGAGAGGGAGATAGAAAGGTGAACAGAATATTATCCACGTCTTAGAAAATTTGGGAAGGAGCAGAGTAGGTAGGAAATAGATATACAAAACAATTTTAATATCTAGATGATTAGTAAGGTATGGAGTAAATACTGTGGAAATAGTAAAGATGAAATAAAGAAACAATTAGCTAGAGGAAGCCAGTGAAGGCCTCATTCTTGGAGCAACATTTGGACTGGACTTTAGGGAGTAACAAAAATTTGTCCATGCAATAAAATGGAGGTGTATGTTCTAATAAGAAGAAATAGCGTGTGCAAAGATAGTGTGTTAGAGGCCATGGGAGGAAATGATCCTAGAACAATGGGACAAAGACAAGGATTGGTGGCAAAGTGAATGTGAAAGGCAAAAAAGGAGGGAATGAGGAGAGGGCTAAAGTTGCTGAAATCCATTAATTGAGATGGGAAATACATAAAAATAGGGAGAACTTTATTTTCAGGGGAGTGAAGAATATTTTGAAAACATGAAACTGGATCTCAGGACATAAGTGAGAACTAAGATAAATATTTGGAAGTTATTTGGCTAATAGTACTAGTTGAAGCTTTCAGAAATGGATGACATCCTGGAAACTGTGTAGCGATAAAAGAATAATAAAATCCTTACAGAAATAATTATTTAGGGGGTAGTTAGAAGATGTATTTCCTTAAAGAAATGGAATAGGAATAGTAAGAGAAGTAGTAGTGGAAAACGGTGCTATAGAAATCCCCCAAAGAAAAAAAGCAGTGGTGGCAGGGCGCAGTGGTTCACGCCTGTAATTCTAGTACTCTGGAAGGCCTAGGTGGGTGGATTGCCTGAGCTCAGGAGTTCGAGACCAGCCTGAGCAAGAGTGAGACTTTGTCTCTAAAAAGAATAACCAGGTGTTGTGGTGGGCACCTGTAGTTCCAGCCTTAGTCCTCAGGTGGCTGAGGCAAGAGGATCACTTGAGCCCAAGAGTTTGAGGTTGCTATGAGCTATGATTCCATAGCACTCTACCAAGGGCAATAATGTGAGACTTTGTCTCAAAAAAAAGAAGCATTGGTGAACAGTATTAAATGAGAAATACAGCTCAGATAGAAATAATATTCCAAAGGTTGACTGTGTTTGTCATTGGGGTGCTTGCTAATCATAATAAGTCCTAAAATAATATTAATATTTTGAGATTATATAGATATCTATATTATTTCCATACTTCAGAACATAAGCTTCTTATCTCTATCCTCGTTTAAAAAATACTAAGTTTTGAATGGTAAGATGTATCATGTAAACAGTTAGGAGCACGAAAATGGCAGTGGTTCCTGCTCTCAAGCGACTCATAGTCTAATAGGAAAGACACATAAACAGATAAACAACAAAATAACTCCCTTTGTGGGGTAACAGGTTCACCTAAGAGAGGATATTGCTGACTTGAAAAACTTCCAATAATACTTTTTTTTAAACACAAAATACTATGACAACACATAGAAGGGACTGATTTTACTTTCTAGGACAGTAGAGAAGACTTTGTAAAGAGGACACATTGAATCTGTCTTGCTATGTTGATGACTGTGATGATACTAATAATATAATTTATAGAATGTCTATAACAGTAACTGGCACTGCACTGGGCTATCCAATTATTCCTCATTAGAACGCTTCCTGTGAAGACAATGTTATTATCTAATATCTGAAGAATTTTTGCTTAGAGAGATTAAGTAATTTGCCCTAAACCTCATGGGTAGCAAGTATGAAAGCAAGGACTTAAACCCGGGACTGTCGTCTGTCCTCTATGCAATACTGACTCTCTTAGGATAAATAAGGTTCTTATGGGGGAAAAGGGCAAAAGTTTCCCAGCAGAATGTCCAGTATATACAAAGGCTTTTTTAGTCTTAAAAAGGCACAGCACTATTTTTTTTTTTGCAGTTTTTGGCCAGGGCTGGGTTTGAACCTACCACCTCTGACATATGGGGTCAGCACCCTACTCCTTTGAGCCACAGGCGCCACCCAAGGCAGAGCACTATTGATGACGTAGTGCACTACGGAGTGACGCGCTAAGAGAAGGAGGGATTATTTAACACGCATTGTTCCAAAAACATTACATGATGTATCTCATCTAATTCTCACAACAATTTTAAGTACTACTGCCTATGTCAGCACAAAGGTTTAAAATAAAATGTCTAAGTTCACATACACGTTCTGAATCAAAGCCTGAATTTTTAAGCCACTATGCTATATTGCTGAAAAATTTAAGCATTTTTGTTTTTTTTTTACCAAAACATGACCATACATTCCTTGTATAATGGGTTAAAAATGGGCCACTGAATTTAGTAGCTAGGAAATTACTGGCTATCTTAAGAAAATAAGAACTAGTAATAGTATATTCAGTAGCAGGAGAGTAAATGGGAATTGAAAAATTTAGAGATAGTGAATATAAATCAGTTATTCAAGAAATTTGGAGGAGAAAAGAGTAATGTGAATCCTTTTAAATTAGACTTTAAATTACCTGGAATATTGACATATTTTCAAATTACTCTAAAATATTTGCTATAATATTACTTTCATGCCAGGCATGCTGGCTCACGCCTATAATACTAGCACTTTGGAGGCCGAAGTAGGAGCACTTTGGGGCCTGGAGTTTGAGACCAGCCTGAGCAATATGGAAAGACTCCATCTCTACAAAATCTAGAAAAACTAGCTGTATGTGCTGATGCATGCCTGTAGTCCCAGTTAGCCCAGGCAATAGAGAGAATCTCTGTTTCAAAAAAACAAAATTAATTTCAGATTATGTGGAGAATACTAATATCTCAACTAAGAGGTTTGGGAACTAATGTTACAAAATCTTATAACTTGCTTTCCTTTAAGAGGATGATCGTCCTCTTAAATTCAATAAAACAGGCTGATCTCCACATTAACTGCAATGAAGATTCACTTGGCCCAAATGACAGCAATTAAAAATGAAATGCAATGAATTGAATATGAAAAGGAAAGCCGATAATATTTCATTTAAATCTTATTGTGGAAATTAGTCAAGAATAAAAGATGTAGCATTTAAATTTAACATTTAACGCTTGTAAATGACATAGGTATTATGTTTAAACTCTGATCCATATATTGATGCCATTCCATTTACAAAGTCTTGATCATTCTGTGATTAAGTGTAAAAATTAAAGATGATATAATGAATTTGTCAAACAGATAAAATTATTTAATTTTAAGCATTATCTGAGATGATGTTATTTCTACTTACTGGTATACAAAAGTTCTTTCTTTTACAAAATAACAATGATAGTTGATGGAATCTAACAAAAAAAAAACAAATGGTGACAATATTTCCAAAGATGTTTTGAAAATCTAATTGGTCTCTGGGAACTGCTACTCTAGGAAATTTAAGTATTATACTGAAATTAAAGAATTACACATGAAGAAAACTCTGAAATTTGTAGTTATTTGTAGATTTTGAGCACAAAGAGGTAAATCAGTTTCTGACTGTCAAAAGTTACTGACTGTGATTTATAATGAAATGAAATCTACTTATATTCTCAGATCTTATTGTATAATGTTATATATATTGTGAATAACTGGATATAATTTCTAACTGAATATAAACCTAATCTTTACAAATATATATAATACTTACATAAACCAAAAGTTTCAAGGTATGCTGGTGGTAAAGATTAATAAACACAATTTCTAAACTGTTTTAACATGGTTTTTAATACAGACCTAATCGTAAGCTATTAGTCTAAATACAGTTTCAGAGATACTGGCAAATGATTGAAATGACTTATTTTCAACTAAGAGGTTTGGGAACTAAAAAATATTGAAGAGAAAACTACTGTAAAACAGGAAAAAATTGTTATGGAAAAGATGTGTCTTAAAAATTGAAGGTGATTTGGTCTATGGATGCTGTAATGCTGTTAAAAGACATAAAGAAGGGTCTATTATGTAAAAACTACCTCAGAAAATTCTGCTATAATATATGTTCAACTCCCATAAATTAGCAAGTGGATTCTTTGCCTGTTAATTTATTTGTTAACACTTTGCTATTATAAGGACTGACTGATAATGCAGATTTATTTAAATTTTAATAAAAATGCAAAGATCATTCAAAATAAACAATTATGTACTGTGAAAAGCTGCACTGGATACTTCAGAAGAACAACACAAGAAAATTAATTTCACTGTACTGGATTACATATACCTAGGGGTCTTAGACTACAAGGTCACAGATGATCTCGACTCAAGCAGGATTATCGCCAAGCTAAATGAGTACAGAGGAAACTTGACAGCCTCTTCCCCTTGCTAATAACTTTACCTATTAACTTAGGAATATGAAGTGATTTAAATGGCATAGCCTCCGTGAACTGATGATCAGTTATTAAATAAAATGGTTTGCTCTAAATAGTAACAATGATTCCCAAGAAAATGACTTTTTGACCCCAACTATGGATATGATATATAATCTAGAAAAGTTCATTTTGTTCAATCTGCTTCTGTCTTAAGCTATTAATAGCATGAATAAAAGTATATATTGTTCTTTTCCAAAAGAAAGTGTTTTTTATTTTGTTTCATGTTTTGGAAATGATGCAGGACATTTTACTTACTTCTGAACTTTTTCACTAGCCACCTGGGAGGCCTCTACAGCTTCCTGGAGCTGTAATTCCATGTTTGCTTTCTCTGTCAGAGCTTGGTGCAGTTGGGCAGCCAGTTCCTCATTTTGTTGCTGAGTGATGGAAACAATGACCTCTCTGTTTTTTAAAGCTTCTTCATAGGTAGTAAGGGTATGGTTAAACTGCTCCTTCAGATTTTCTTCTTGAGATAAAGAATTGTGTAAACTGAGAAAATACAAAAATAAAGACAAAATAAGCAGGGCGATCAATGATCTATTTCACAAAAAGCTCCATTTAGCCCCTCTATTGTCTAAAACTCAATAAAAAATGCTTAAATGAATCAATGAAAATAATTTTTCTATCACAGTATTATAAATGATAATTTCTCTGCTCAGTTAAAAGCTACCCAGACAAATGATTTTGCTACCAAAACATACAAAAAGATGCTGCAAGATGTTAATTTAATTATATCAGTGTAACTACTACATTCAATTATCTTTAAAACAGAGAACTAGAAAATAAAGTATCTCTAGGCAAATAAAAGAATAAGCTGACTGCAAAGAAGTAAGAGATAGAAGAGTGGGTATCAGTTAAGCAGATCCAGGGTCTATTCTGCTAAGTGCTTAATGGTAATGAGTGAGGTTTATGCAAACACAACGAGCCTTAGACACAGCATTTTCTACTTGTCGCAGCTGAGATGTAAATGAAGTTAAAATCATTAGTTGGACTGCACAGAAATAATACATATTCAGATATATTTTTGGTTAATGAATCTTAACAACAAATACCTGCACTCATTATGTTATATAGAGCAATAGCATATAAATTAAGACTAAATGAATGCAGAAGAAAATGCAGACAAATAGAATCCTAAAATGCAAAAGGTCAAATCTTTGATATGTCATTACACCTACCACCTGAGGTTATTTTGAAATGGCACCAAGCACCTCACTCAATTAAATAAAGACATTTTGAAAATATAAATATTTAATAAGGGAAATTTAAAATCCACATAGGAGATGTTCTTTTTTATTAAATAAAATCATTTCAGTATATGCATACAAAGGAAATGTCGATTGGAGACTTAAAGTAAAACAACCTAAATATGAAATACAGATTGATAATGTGGAAGAAAGCAATATAATTCTTAAACCTGCAGAAAGGTAGTCTGTGAACTTTAGCACTGGCCTCCTATCTATCTAGTCTAATATGTTACTTAAAACTGTTCAAACTAATTATTATTTTTTTAGTTTAAGTTACCTATAATATACCTGCATAGTGTTCTTACTTTGGAGAAAGTGTCCCATGAGAATAAGATGGACATAAAAAAAGGACAGTCAACATACCAAATGAAATCACTTCAGGATTCAAATCTGTCTCTAGGAAGAGATTGTTTCTAAACTCTGGTCAATCGGTTTCTACATATAAAATTACAATAGTGGGTAGTGTCACATTTGTAGAGTGTGAAAAAGTATCTTCCTTCATGTTTTCCCACAACATTATTAATTTAACTATGTCATGTCTCAGTTCTGCCAACCCACATGCTTACAGACTCGGTCCCTTCCCCATTTTCCTGTTCTGACTATGTCTTCTCGCACTTTGTGCTTCTTATCTGTTCCAAGTTGGAATTTTCTTCAGTTCACTTTCTTTATCTACTTGAAAGATACATGTAAGAAATTAAAACAAAAACAAAACCTTAAGATATTGTTTATGTTCTTTACATTTAAAATATTACTTACATTTTAACTGTTCATTATACTGTAAGTTACATAAAGAGCAAAGTATTGAGCTTGACAAAATGTAAAGACTAAAATACAAAATAAATGCATAAACTTAGAAAATCCCCTCGTGCTGCCTCCCAGCTGATTCCCTTCCCAAAAGGGGGAATCCGACTTCTGTTAAGAACAGTACTGCCCATTTTTAAACTTTTTGTCTGGCTTACTTTGCTCAATATGAGGTTAATTAAATTCATACTGTTGTGCGTAAATCAAAACATATTTCTTAACTTATTAAACCAGTCCACTGGTGTTGCTACAAATATTCCTGTATGTGTCTTTCGGTGGATCTAAGTATTCCTTTCTGGTGTACAATTTCCTCATAGGGTATATGTACGTTCAGATTAAGAAAACGCTGCAGTCTTGCAAAGGGTTGTACCAATTTATATCCCATCAACAATGTATGAGAGTCTGAGTTGCTCTCAATGCCAATTTGATATCATCCAACATTCTAATATGGGTGCCGTGATAGTTCATTCTTTCAATGCTGTCTTTTGATGAATAAGTTCTTTATTTAAATGAAGTCCAATTTATCATTATTTCTTCAACGGCACTGCTTTTGTGTCCTATTTCCTACTCTATTTATATTTTCACCCTATATATACAGAACATAAAGTTCGTGTACAATTTTAAAACGGTTTAACATAGCAAATTGGACATGAACTTTATGGACACCTTGTATACATACAATATGGTCTCATTTAAAACTCACTGTGGGACAGCTTAGTTTAGGAATTCTGTATTTGTCCATTGTGTCTAAAATACTAACCATTATACTACATAACCAATTAAATATTAAGAATCAATGATTCCATTTTTGTATCTCATCAGTATTAAAATTATGGCATCCTGATTTAATTCCTTTATCATTTTCACTTCCTACAATTTTCTCATTTAATCTTTTTGGGGCAAATTTATACCTGGTATTGAATTTTCTCTCAGATGGACATGGGTTGGAACTTTTACTTTCAAACTCAAAAAGCTACTCATCATCCAAAACTTTGCCTTGGAAAGCTTTTAATCACCATCAGGACTTTCTCAAATGAAAGCAGTAGTTGAGTGATCTTTTATGAAAAGATAAAGTCACTGGAAACTTGCAATAGCATTTAATTGCGCTCAGAAAACAACTTCTGAAAAGAACAAGTTATATATTTTAAGTCACTAAATCTCACAACCTATGTGAAAAGTCCTATTAATATTCCTTTGTTCTTGAAGAAGAAATTCAAACAAAGAGAAGTAACTTAATCAATCCCATACATGCAAGCAGAGCCAGAATTTGAACCCACATCCTTTCTCCCTGCATGTGAACACTCCTGTATTTCCTGTATTCTACGAGGCCATGTCTCAGTATCTGGCTTCTCTAACTCCTTCCTTATCTTTTAGCCAGGCATTCAGATTCTCAAGTACATCAAGCTTTTTTCTGTTTAAGGCATTTATTTACTGACAATGCCTTTCCTTCTGTGCTTCTGACAAACTCCTACTCATCCATTAAATCTCAGTATAAATATTGCTTTCTCACATAATTCTTTGTGACTTCAATCTAAATTCTGATGTTGCTTCTTTCTTAGTCTATCTCATAGTATCTACCCTTTTCTTTCTTAGAACTTGTAATAATTTGCAGTTTTTTCAATGTCATCTTGTAATTTACTTCCCAATTCCAGCATATTAATACTACATGTACATAGGACAAGTTTATGAGAATACATTCCTTAAGAACCTGAATATGTGGGTCATTATGAAAGTTCTGGGATACACAAAAATCAGGAAACATAAAATATATGTGGACAGAAATGCATGACGCCCTCCCAGCAACACTGATAAGCCAAGCAAGTTGAAATTTGCATGGGTGAAACAGACAGGACACTGTCAATTGTGTTTCTTAAGAGTGAAATAATCAACCATTATTATAACACAGTCTGTCTTAAAACTTTCATAGTGACCATGTAAATCAAATGCTTATAATTCCAAGGAAATTTCCCTACAAGAATAAAGGTGAAGAAGGAGGCTATATTCCCAACATTGAAGCACATTTCTGCTTTAGTTCTTTTTCCTCAGAGCACTTTTCCCTAAATTGGCAACAGGGTCCCAGTGTTTAGCTTTCTTCAAAAAATCATATCACATTTAATCTCTTTACAAAGTTAGTAATTTTCAAATGCATTTTTTAGCATATGAGCATCATTACAACTCAAGAAAATTTAAATTGTATGGGAACATATTTTAAGTTACAAAGTTATTGTAACTTTAAGTTATTAAGTTAAATAAATGGTAGTCATTAAATTACTCTCAGAAGAGTCATTAACTCAGAATTTCAAAGCAAGTAACCAATAGTGTGGCTCTTACAATATCCACCTGGGACAGTAAATGTTTCTGTTTCCATGAAGGTAATAAATTAATAGGATAAAGTTTCAATTTACTCTTCCATTTCTGAACTTAAATAACCTTAGTGAATTTAATGTTCTAACTTAGCAAAGAAAGTGAGACTTTAAAAATGTTTTTACTGAGTAATGTTTCATATTATCACATCCAGTAAGCCTGTCCATTACCTTCTGTGCTGCTGTCTTACTTTCACTGGCTCCTGGTCTATTTCCTTATGCCTGTGGCCCTATTTTCCTGGTCTCTGACTCTCTGTACTGCCTCAGCTTAAGACATCTTGGAGTATCCAGTTGATGATCCACTTAGATGATATTTATGTCTCTCCAATCTGTCAAGTCCTTACACGAAAACGTGTTACTCATAATCCGACAATATGTACATACTCTTCTTCTTATGCTTCATTTCTTTCACAGCAATTGCTCAATTGTGTGTTCTATCAATGCTGTTTATTTTAATTGGATAAATATTTTGGAATAAAATTTAGAGGTGAGGTACAATAATACAGATCAGTAGTTATTAACCAGAAGTTATTTTTGTCCTTCAGAGAACATTTCACAATGTTTAAAGACATTTTGGCTATCACAACTGGAATGAAGGTGGAGGAGGTTACTACTAGGATTTAGTGGATAGAGGCCAGAGATGCTGCTAAACATCCTATAATGATGCATTAATGTACACTGCTATGACTTAATAAAAAAAAAAAAAACCCTATGCAGAGGAAAGAACCCCACAACAAGAAATTATCTAGACCAGCGGTTCTCAACGTTCCTAATGTTGCAACCTACAGAGGTTGAGAACTGCTGATCTAGACCAACATGTCAAGAATGCTGAACTTTGTGTAGATAAAAAGATGTCGGGTTGAATATAGAAGATGTAGATTCAAGTTTCATTCTTAACATTCACTCTGAGTGACCTTGAGAAAAAATAGCTAATTCCCTAAATATTAATTTCTTCAACTCTAAAATAGTAAGAAAAATCTCACGGAGTTCATATGAGAATAAAATGGGGTGATCTGCATGTATGAAAATATCTGATAAAATACCTGGCCAAGACTAGGCATTCATACCTGTATAATTTTTAAAGGAAACTATATCTAATTAATTTCATACAAACTATTACATAATACTCAGACATTTTACAAATATTTCTCTGAAAAACAATAACCTGTTTCTACAAGTTTTTCATGAGTTGAGAGAAGTAAACTAGTTTTCTCAACCTTTATTCATTTACTGATAACATTCTTAAATCATTCTTTTAAAAAAAGGCAGGTTTGGCTTGTTTTACTGAATTAAAATAAATAAAACCCAAGCAAGTATGAAAGGTAGAAGAATGTGCTACCTTTTCCTAAGAATATATTTCTGAAAGGACAGTGTCTAGTGTTACTTCCTGGTTTATTGCATCATTTAATTTGCTAAGGCCCTTTCAAGAAAATATTGACCTCCTCACTTATTCTTAAGGAAATCATATTATGCTCTAGTATAATAGGCCTGAATTCTAAATTATATACAGATAAAGAGAAATATATTCACAATGGTTAAGAGTGTGGATGAAGAGGTTTAATTGTCAATCAGACAGTCTAGTAATGACACTGATTTGCTTCCTCTGTTGCTATAGTTGATTTAGTTTAATAAAATAACTTGTTAGGTAACTTCAGAGAGGAAATAATTCCCTTACTATAAAGTAAGCCAACTGATACTGAACTTAACACTTTGAGAATATTAAAGTAGACAGAGTAGTCTGCACATTTATTAGTATTGATTGAAAACCTTCCAGATACTATATGTTGTGATATAAAACTGGCAGGGGGAGGGGTTTCCTTTAAATATTTATTGACTTTATTAACTAAAAATGTAATAATCTATACAAGAAATTCTGAGAGTTAATTTAAAATATCTAACTACAGGCTCAGTGCCCATAGCATAGTGGTTATAGCACCAGCCACATACACCAAGGCAGGTGGGTTTGAGCCCTGCCTGGTTCAGGTAAACAACTACAACAACTACTACAGGTGCCCACCACAATGCCTGGCTTTTTTTTTTTTTAATTATTGTATAGATTTTTTTTTAAAAAGTCTTGTATAGTTTTTTTTTTTTTTAAGGACATTGTGGTGGGCACCTGCAGTCCCAGCTATTTGGGAGGCTGAGGCAAGAGAATCACTTACAGCCCAGAGTTTGAGGTGGCTGTGAGCTGACGCCACAGCACTCTACCAAGGGTGACATAGTGAGACTCTGCCTCAAAAAATACATATATATTGGCTCGGCACCTGTGGCTCAATCGACTAAGGCGCCAGCCACATACACCTAAGGTGGCAGGTTCACATCCCCAGCCCGGGCCCGCCAAACAACAATGATGGCTGCAACCAAAAAATGGCCAGGCGCCTGTGGTCCCAGCTACTTGGGAGGCAGAGGCAGGAGACTTGCTTGAGCCCAGGAGTTGGAGGTTGCTATGAGCTGTGATGCCCGGGCACTCTACCCAGGGGGATAGCTTGAGGCTCCGTCTCAAAAAAAAAAATACATATATATCTAACTACAGTCATTGGAATTGATGTAGGCTCAGTTTCTGATTATCCAAGAGTAGATCATATGCTTCATGATGCTGGTGATGTGAGAAGCAGAGTAGGAGGGGATTATACTCACAAAGTATATTTATATACCACTTATAGATCATAGGCAAAATCCATCTTAATTAATTTATTTATTCATTATATTTTAGACATAGTGTCTTGCTCTGCTGCCTAGGCTATAGCACAGTGGTGTAATCACAGCTCACTGCAGCTTGGAATGCCTGGGCTTCAGTGATCCTCCTTTCTATTTTATTTTTATTTTTAGAGACAGAGTCTCACTTTATCACCCTTGGTAGAGTGCTGTGATGTCACAGCTCACAGCAACCTCCAATTTCTGGGCTTAGGCAATTCTCTTGCCTCAGTCTCCCAAGTAGCTGGGACTATAGGCGCCTGCCACAATACCTGGCTATTTTTGTTGTTGTTGTTGCAGTTTGGCCAGGGCTGGATTTGAACCCACCACTCTCAGTATGTGGGGCTGGCAGGAACACCTGGCTATTTTTTTTTCATTGTTGTTGCA
>CAUYQV010095811.1:0-18851 GCA_963574575.1 Galagoides demidoff
GCGCCTGTGGTCCCAGCTACTTGGGAGGCAGAGGCAGGAGACTCGCTTGAGCCCAGGAGTTGGAGGTTGCTATGAGCTGTGATGCCATGGCACTCTACCTAGGGGGATAGCTTGAGGCTCCGTCTCAAAAAAAAAAAAAAATTGTTAAATGAGTGAGTAAACAAACTTCTGAAAGTGGACATGAGAAAGCGCAGTCTTATAGAAAAGCATCAGGACAAGAGTAAGCAATTCCCAGCAAGGGAAATGAGAATGGTTAATAAATATATAAGGAGATGGTTAGTCTCATATCAAAAAATGTAAATGGAAAGAAGCTTGAGATACCTCAAAATAGTTCCCCAAAATAAGACCTACCCCAAAAGTAAGCCCTAGCAGGATTTCTATGTATTTGTTAAATATAAGCGCTACCCGGATAATAAGACCCAGTGCATTTTGGGGCAGAGTGGTAAGGAAGACTGGAATACCTTTTATCTATCACAGCTCCTTTCTCCAAGCCATCCCCACTTGCGCAGGTGTGAATCACAGGCATCCTCTTGTGCATGTGCAAACAGCTAGGGGAAAGGAGTTCATGCATCACTAGTGCCAGCCTCACCAACAAGGTTGGCTCCCCCTGACAGGTTCCAAAAGAAGATGACTTAACTGTATTTGAATAAATGTAGATTGTTGTATTATACTTAATAAAAATAAGACATCCCCTAAAACTAAGCCCTACTGTGTCTTCTTGAGGAAAAATAAATATAAAATATAAGACAGTGTCTTATTTTTAGGGAAATATGGTAGCATTCTACGGTCATCAAATTGGGAAAAATTAAAAAGTTACAAAGTTGGGCAGCACCTGTGGCTCAAAGGAGTAGGGCGTCAGCCCCATATGCCGGAGGTGGTGGGTTCAAACCCAGTCCCAGTCAAAAACTGAAAAAAAAAAAGTTATAAAGTAAAAAAGGCAGTGGGGAAGTAGAACCCCCTAAGCACTGGTGGTGGGAATGGAAATTGGAGCAGCTGTGCTGGAGAGCTATCTGAAAGTATCCGATGAAATTAAGTAATTAAGTGGTACATCTCCTACAACCCTTGTGATCCCTGAATGTACACTCAGATTAACCCTCATGCTGATCCAAGGGAGGAGATGGATGCACATGTTCACAGAAGCATTGTTTGAGGTAGTAAAGGGTAGAAAACATGCTACGTGTCTTTCCGCAGAGGACTAGAATGGTATAACATGACAGATGTATGCAGTGGAATATTTCATAACAGTCAAATGTATCAGATTAATTTACATATAGCAACATAAAAAGAGCTTTTCATTTCTTTTTCCTGATTAAAATAAAGTAACAGAATATTTTGAATATACTATTATCTAAAAGCAGATAGATAAAATCAGAAAAAATAAACGGCTCTGTGATGATGGCATATTTCTTCTGAGTCATCCCTATTGATAGAACAAATATCCCTCAACTCTTTGTGTGTGTGTGTGTGTGTGTGTGTGTGTTGTAGTTTTTGACCAAGGCCCGGTTTGAATCCTCCACCTCCGGTATATGGGGCTGGTGCCCTACTCCTTCGAGCCACAGGTGCTGCCCTGTCCCCCAACTCTAATAAAGACTTTCTACCCTTAGCAGTTTTGGGGTCTGTCCTAATCAGTTTTTTTATATACTTACTTTAATTACAGGAGACTCATTTTCATCGCAATTCTAGTCAGTTTTAGATTCAGTTTAATATCTATCTTGGGGAATTATCGGATATCCAGTGCTGTTTCGGGATCTTAATGTGCATGAGAACTTTGAGATTGGATGACATTCACCTCATCAGGGTTTCTCCAACTGGGAATCTTGTAAAAACACAAATTTTGATCCAGTAGATCTGCAGAGGATCCGAGTTTCTACATTGCTAGAAAGTTCTTAGATACAGCCAATGTGGTAGGGCCTCAGACCCTGTTTTGCAAGGGTCAACAGGAACACCTCATGGAAGAAGTTGTTCTTAGGGCAACATGGGGCTAGAAAAATCTCTAGATTCATGCAAAGTTAGCCAAAGATTGCTGAGGGCCTTCTGGGATACTGTGATGTATGGCTTTCTCCCCCAGCACCATTCTGGAGAAAGGTGAACATGTCCCATTAAAGAGTGGCAGTGCAGGGTGTACTGGTGCTGGCTCTGCACGCATCTCCTCCCAACTCCTTATTTAGTTGATGGAAATTGTCAAATGCTACAGTGTAGGGTTTCCCTCCAGAGACAGCCAGTCTACTAGCACCCTACTCTGCCCAGTGTTCATCAGGAAGACTATTGCAGACCACCTTGGCATGACCTTGAGCAACACAGATGGGAACTATAATTTCCCACCATGGTTTCTGGTTAGGATAAAAGTTGAGCTTTAGAGGATTTGAGTAATAACTGAGTTCACCTAGAAAGGTCTAATGAAAAAAATAGAGAGTTGCACAGGAAAATAGAAAATGGGCTTTAAAAATAAAGTTCATTTTCTCTGCACCCATGCTCCTCATCCAAGCATATATTGGCCAACATTAAAAGAACATTAGGCTTGTAGCAAGGGGACTGTAGCAGGAGCTGATGAACTCTTAAAAACAAATACATCATTTTAAGTATTCATGCATATTAAAGTCAGGGAGGGAAAACGGAGAAAATATATTATTTAGAACAGAAACACTTTCACTAACAAATTAGTAAGTCTTTAGTGTTAGTAAGAGCACAGAGGAACCAGTGCAGTAGCTGGGGAGTTGAGTTCCTATCAAGAGACAGCTACCGTAGCTTACTTAATGGCTTTACCCAAGTTCTGTACATTTTTCTTGCCATACTTTTCCTAACTTGTAAAATAATAGTAAAAATGTATTCAACTATCTCACCTCCTCACAAGTTCCACAGCATGTTGGAAAATAAATTTGATGGAAGTTGGGAAATATCTGCAAATTGCCTAGATTTAGAAGGAAATGCCTACGTGTAAGTTATTACGACCTGCAGTCAGAGAACTCTGTCTTCTTTGGCTAGGTTCAATCCCAGTAAAGCCCCGTTAGAAAGTATAGTAAGTGTATAAAAGAAGTACCTGTTACATAAAACCTCAGTGAAGTGCCACAGGAATGAGCAGAGATTGGCAGACTTCCCTCATCCCAACCACACGCTCTCTTCATTGGTATCAAAATTGTAGGGAAGAAAAAAGGTTGTATGTTATAACCATTGCCTGTGTAATGTCTGTTTTGTGGCCAACTCAGGGCTTTCATTGCTTCCCCTAGGCATTTATTAAATTAACTCTGAAAATGTATTTCAGGAGGTTGAATTTTGAGCTGCCTTTCCAAGGAACCAATCTCATTACATATGTATAATTTCCATTTGATTCAACATGGTGGAACAAAAGCCAGTTACAAGACATAGAAAATACAATCTTAAGTTTGTTCAAAACATAATTGTATGTGCTTCAAAAATATAAGAGGCCATTCACCAAATTATTTCTCTATGGTTATCTCAGGACACTGAGATTATGGGCGATACTGATTTTCTTTTATGTATTTTTCTTCATTTTCTAAGTTTTCAAAAATGAAAATTTATTATCAGGGAAAAAATGTCACTTTTTGGGGGGGTGGTGGAGGAGAGGTCAGTTTCCCTTGTTTAAGCCTGTCTCTTTTAACAACACAAGACCTCAGGTTCCTAACACCAGTAACACCTTTGGAAAGGAGAGGTGGGATGTATAATTTTATCATTCTTTAGTGTTACCATAGAATCTCCTGTTTGAGATGTATTTTGAAAGAATCTACTAAAGCTTATAGAGCCTGAGAGCCCTACAAGAAGCTTTCACTTAGATGACAAATTAGTGTTTTAGAAAAAGCTGGTCTGTTGAGTCACTGTTGAAAGTGAAGATTTTCTATCTCACTTTCCTGTACTTGACCCTCTGTTCCATGTGGCTTCTGTCAGTCCTTAAAATCCAACAACTTGCACAGACCCTGCTTGCCAGCTGGAACTAGAGTAGGGCAAACTCAGTATTGACATCATCTGGCCAAATGCAGAGCCAGGGAAATGAGCATGCCTGCTGTATGTGTGTCCTGATTTACTTTGGAACGCCACTCCACGGCTCACAAAAAGTCAGTTGTACTTTTTCCACATCATCTCCCAAAACCCACATGCCACTGGCCAAAGGTTAGAGTGTTACAAACCGTAAGGAAAGACAGGAGAGCCTGCCACGTTGTATGTCCTCAGAACTGTCTGATTAGGGAAAGGTTCTACTTGGTCTCAGGTTTAGAATATTTTAACTCCAGGATTTCCATTCTAGATTGTGACTTCACCTGATTATAATTTGCATTTTACTAAAAGAGACTGAAGCGCTAACCCCTCAGGAGACATTACCTCATCGACCTCAGGGCCCTTTGGGAGAGGTGGCATGTTAGGGAAGAGAAAACAGAAATTGGCTTTCTCTTAGAAACTCAGTTTAGAGGCACGGGCCCTGGTTCTGAAGGAACACAAGCTCCTGAGTCCCCTGCCTGGCTCCTGCCCCTAGGAACCCATCAGGGAAGGGGTTCCTGGATTTCAGGGCACCCCTTGCCTATGATCTGTACAAGGTCCCTTCCAGGAGGGGCTCTATATTCTGCCTTTTTCTTTCTTACAGTTTCTTGAACTCCCCAGCACATCCTTATGAGTTTTGTTCAAACATATAAGCTATTTCATTTGGTCTCCTAAATGTCAACCTGTGGTTTTCAGTCTCTTCATCAAAATTGTAAAGTTTTTTGTTTTTTTTTTTTAGCACATCAATGGTATTCTATAATTTCTGCCCACCACTCCCAGCACCCGACTGGCACAGTGCACACCCACCTCCAACTATCTCATCCTTCTCTGTCCTTGTACCCAGGGCTATTTTTCTGATCTGTACTTATAGCTTATTATGTGTCTTCCCCCTTATTGGGGTGTAACTTCCTTAAGGCAGGAAAGTCCTCAGTTTCGTTCATTGCTGCATCCCCAGAGCCTGCAACAGAGCCTGGCATGTGGAGGGCTCCTGATAAACATTCACCAAAGAAGAGAACTACAGCTGCTTCTGGTCAATGCGGTATACTAAACAATCTGTAATAAGTATTTATTTAAAAATAAATCTATTGGGCAGCACCTGTGGCTCAGGAGTAGGGCGCCAGCCCCATATACCGGAGGTGATGGGTTCAAGCCCACCCCTGGGTAAAACTGAAAAAAAAAAATCTATTGTGAGCCCACACCCAGTAAGTTTCCTTGATTTCTCAGAATTGAAAAAGTACCCTAGCTAGTTTCACGGGGTCATTGGTCATGCAGAATCAAGTGTGGCATTTTGTATAGCCTCTGGGTGTATCAGCTCAAACCAGGTTATAGGGTTTAAATATGGGAGGTGACACTCATAAGACACCTAAGTAGGAGCCAGTCTGTCCCACTTAGCATTGCCTGCAGCCAGTGAGCATCACCAGGCGGGAGGGCTCTCCAGGGCCTGAGCTTTGGGGCTCTCTTTCCAAAAGCTGAGCAGGATTAGAGTCTGGCTCTTGCCATCAGACTGACAGCTGGAGTGCTGCTTTATTTTTATTTTTTTTTTGAGACAGAGTCTCACTTGGTCATTCTCAGTAGGGTGCTGTGACATTGTAACTCACAGCAACCTCAAACTCTTAGGCTCAAAGCAATTGTCTTGCCTCCTCTCAAGTAGCTGGGACTACAGGTGCCCACCACAGCACCTGGCTATCTTTAGAGACTGGGTCTCCCTCTTGCTCATGCTGGTCTTAAACTCCTGAGTTCAGGCGAGCCACCTGCCTGGGCCTCCCAGAGTGCTGGGATTACAGGAGTGAGACACTGCGCCTGGCCTAGGAGTACTGCTTATTGAAGAGGAGCAGGGCAGAAATCCCGCGCAGTCACTGGGCAGGCTTTGAACTAACAAGGACACTTTCCTCTATTCAGAGCTCACAGTAACCCCTGCCCTTAGGATAGCTCCCTGACCCGCTCTCCTCTTAGCCAGGCATGTGATCAGAAAATGAATCTAGAGTCAGTCTGTGTGCTTTAGAAAAAAAAAAAATTCTTTGCCAACAATTTGAACAAGTTAATATTCTTTCTGGGTACTGGATTATGGAAATAACAACTTTGACATTACCAGTTCATTCAGGACTAGACTACCTGGAAATATGTCTTTCTTAGTGGAACAACAGCCAGCAACAAGGGGCTGCTCATCATCTCCTGAACATTATTTTCTCCTCCACATTTACTCTTTCATCCATCCTTTTCTCTTGATCCCACCTCCCTTGCTTCTTTCCTTTCTACCTCCTTCCTTCCCTCCCTCCCTTCCCTTCTTCCTGTTTTCTTTTTCCCTCTTTCCCTCCCACATTCTTTCCCTTCTTCTGTCTTCCTTCCCCCTGTCCTCCTCCTCTCCCACTCCTGGTCCCTTTTCTCCTTTCCTTCCTGGTTCTCAGCCTGCCTATGACACTGAGAGCGTCTCTTTTGGCTTCTAGAGGCTACTGACATTCCTTGGCTCATGGTTCCTTCATTCACGTTCAACTCCAGTAGCATAATCTTCAGAACTCTTTCTCTCTGGCTCCTGCTTGCTTTGTCACGTCTCATCTGACTCTGACCCTCCTGCCTCCTTCTTATGTGAACCATTGTGATTACGTGAGGCTCACCTTGATAATCCAGAATAATCCCCCACCCATCTCACATCCCTTAATTTAATTACACATGAAAGTCCCTTTGACCATGCTACATGGACATCTTTGGGGTATCATTATTCTTTGTATCTCACAGCTGTGAAGCCAGTGATCCCAGAAGCAAGTTACTAGCTTGAACATTCTCATTCAAAAAACAAGCATCCTTGAGTCTTCTTATGGTTAAATACCTGGGAGAATCTTGCATAGAAATAGGATGATTCTGCGTAAATTTGATTTAAAGATAAGTTGGAACGGTGGCATGGTTGAGCAGAACTTCAAGATAAACCAGACTCAGGGTTTGAAGCCCATCTGGTACTTGTTATAATTATAAATTGGATTAATAATTCTTCCCTCATAGGATTTTAGGATTAAATTAAATTATGTCTATAATATGCCTAGCATGGTGACTGACCTGCACATTTGTGAAAGTAACTTTTTTTTTAAACTTTTCTTTCTTAGTGACTAGACTAAAGGTTAAGGATGTAATTACAGTGTAGACAAAAGTAATTAGGTTGAGAGTGATCAAATGGATGATGAGCAATGGAATTTTAAAATAAACTGAAAACACATACCCACACTATCCAATGGGAACTGACAAAACCTATTTCTTCTCTTCTGGCTTTAATCTAATTACACCCTATGTCTCTGTATTGAGTGAGGATGTACAAGGGAAGATCTGTCTTATCTGTGCCTATGCCTGAAGAACTGTAGAAACCAAGTGGAATTTCTCTCATTTCCAAATTTGATAGAAACATATAAAGATCAATGATTCTTTTTTTTTTCTTTCTTCCTAGCATCTTGATCTTGGATCTAGGATTATTTTATTTTATTTTTTTAAGAGATGGCATTTCACTGTCACCCTTTTAATATCACCCTTGGTAGAGTGCTATGGTGTCACAGCTCACAGCAACCTCCAGCTCTTGGGCTAAGGCGATTCTCTTACCTCAGCCTCCTGAGTAGCTGGGACTATAGTTGCCTGCCACAATGCCCAGCTATTTTTTGTTGCAATTTGGCTGGGGCCAGGTTTGAACCTGCCACTCTCAATACATGGGGCCAGTGCCCTACCCACTGAGCCACAGGTACCACACAGGATCTAGGATTCTTTAGGTGGCATCCAGAATAATTTCCAATAAATGTCACTACTCTTTGTTTGCCTTCACTTAAACACTGTCCACACAAGAAATTCATGTCTCTTAAAATAGTTTATTGTATTGTTTGCCAATTCTTATTAGAAAGTTTCTCTTTGTTTTTTAGTTTAAAAATTGCTTGCCTAAAGCAGTTTTTATCTTTTGATTCTAATTCTTCCCTCTAAACCTAATAAAATTTTCATGTAATGATCTCACGGATATATCCAGTTTGAGTCTTTTCTTCTCTAAGTTAAAATTCCAGAGTTTCTTCAACTATTTGTCATTTACTAATTTTTTTTGATCTCTCCAAATCTTCTAGTTGCTCTTTTCTTCCTGTTTTCTAGTTTATCAATGTCCCCCCCAAAATGGGTCACCCAAAGCTAAACAGAGCATTCCAGATGTGGTTGGATTCAAGCACGCTATGATGGAACTTTTATTTTTGTTGGATCTGGATTTTATGTCCATTGATGAATTCTGATTGCACCAGTTTTGTTAAACTTGTCACATAATACTGTCCTTTCACTACTTCCGAGCTTTCAGTCCATCAAACCCCCAAGCATTTGTTTCCCCCATCTTTACCTGCTCAATTGATTTATTATAATCGTTGTTGTACAAACCATATAAAATGATAGATAAAAATGAAATAAGAGACCCAGAATCTTACTACCCTGGCATCAGCAATTTTCACTTGTCCCTGTTCCTTTCTAGTTCTGGTTTATGTAAATTTCACCTAGCTTTCTTCATAACCTAGATAACGTTCTATATCCTGACTTTAAAGTTTAATACATTAATGTTTTCCCAAGCTACAGCATGATCTTTTATAATTATACTTTAAAATAGCTGCATCAAATTTCATAGTAAGATGTACAGTATCTACTCAACCCTTCTGTGTCTCAGACATTAAAGTTGTTCTATGTTTTCCTTTGGGAGATTTAATATGGTCCTTGAAATTAAAGGGCTTTTTGGACCCAAATCATAATTTTACATTTCTCTATTTTAAGGTTCTTCCATTTTAGTTTTATTCCTGATCCAGAATTCTGTGGGAACTCTTCTCCAATCCCCTTCCTCTTTTGCCTTTCACCTCATCTTTCAGTTCGGCACAAACAAAATAGAAAGTAAGACAAGACTGAAGTTTTTAGGCCTTAATATCCTTATTAGTTCCCACAGGTAGCTTGTGGCTGTCTCACCCTCATACAATAACCTCTATCACTGCCAGACTAAGAGCTCCTATTTCAAGGACAGTTAGGAAAGCCACGTCCACTCAAAATCCTCCTTTCTTAGTGGCTAGCTGATGCCTGCAATTAATTAAGAGAGCCCAGATTTTCTAAGTTCCTTGGGGGGCAGGCTGTGTTCACTTTCATTTACTATATTACCAACTTAGTCATTGGAGGTTCTCAGTGACTGTTTATTAGTAGAAGGAATGAAAGAATACAGTATAATTAAAGATAAGGCTTAACAATTTAAATCAGCCTGGAGGAGACACCACTTCATTCGCACTAATGAGTAAATTGCTGGTATTAGTTATTTCCCTGGGAACAGGTTTTACTATAAGGAAGGAGTAGAAAGGAGTCCTATTCTCTTAGAGAGAAGGCAGGGATGGGCTTGGGCCACCTAAAAAAGGTACATTATAAACCTGACTTAGTGCTGCAACTAATCACATGCAGAGATTGGAACTGGTAGGGGCCATAGATTCTGCACTACGAAATGTATGGGATGCTTCTGTAGCCTTGTAATTTCTGATTGGCCCGTTTGACTTTGGCCGATGCTACTAAATAACAGAACTTGCCCTTGATGTTACTACAGAAATATCTGGGGGTAGGGGTGGAAAATGGAAAATAGTAAAGCCTTGGTAGCATATACACACAGGAGAACCTCTGTAAGTTGGCCACCCAAGGGACGGTAACACACTGGTTAACATAAGGAACTAGGCCTACTGTACTGATAACATACATGTGGTGCATGTCCAGTCTATGAAAATTAGGTTAACTTAAGGAAGTGGTCAATGTAGGGAGGTGGTCAACCATGAAGGTTCATGTATATTAAGCTCTACTACTTCTTGCTAAAGAGGTAGCAGGGTATTCCTCACTCGAGTCAGGACCTGACCTGGGTGGGAAGGAATGTTAGGGTGACTGACTGTCTGAGTTTGCCTAGGATTCTCCCAGTTTTAATACTGTCCTGGGAAAACTAGGACAATTAGTTACTCAGTTTGAGAGCTGCCAAAGTCTTGACTGAATTCTCTGAGAATAAAGTTGAATAAGGACAAAATAGCCCTAGATTCCTGGACCTCTCTTAGCCTCTGGCTCTACCCCTTGGCATACCTCCCCTATTCTGGCTGTATCAGAACCAGACGTGATGTGACATAAGAAGCTGGATGGAAAGAATTCCTCCATCCAAACTTCTCTGCCCTACTGACCTGTCACATTGTCCAAGATACATTTGGAACCTAAATGATTCTTTCTAGAAAATCATCTTTAGATATACGTTCTGTAGATTAACTCACTCATGTTTCCATCCATATTTATATTTGAATAAGTAGGTGTACCAAGCCATCAGGCAACAACCATCACTTAGTTATTTTCTGTGTTTATTTTTCAGAGACAGAGTTTAGCTATGTTGCATGAGGTAGGCCTGAGCTGGTCTCAAACTCCTGGCCTCAAGACATTCTTCTATCTCAGCCTTCAGAGTACCTGGGATTACAAGTATGAGCCATAGCACCTGTCACCAAACCATCACTTACAACAGAGTTCTAAAAGTAGAAGACAGCAGGTAGGAATATTCTGATGGGCTCAGGACAATAAGTATATGTCTGGGCGTGGTGCTCTAGAAAGTAGCTCAGGGGCACTTCTGTCCAGCCAGGGGAATAAGAAGCACCATGTCCCTGGGAAAGGAGTAGAAAGACACCAATTATTTAGAATCCAATTTATGATTTGTGTCGACTCTTCTCTAGGCTCCAGAATAGAAACATACTTCAAGTTATCAACTTAGACTTTGAACATTCGTATCATTAGTTGAACACCATTTTCCTTTTGCCTCTAAATAGCTGCACTGCCCCCAGCATTGGGGTCTCATTTATTAAACCATCACCTCACTGTGCTGGCTTGGAAACATCTCCTGGTGGTAGATTTATGTCTTTATCCTTTTTTCTTGTTCCCTTTTTTTGATATCCGCAGATCAATTCATTACCTCTTCTATACACACATATATGTTGTTTTAAACTTCTTGCCCTTTTCCCCCTAATTTTCTAGTTTATCTCAGAAAAGTCTTTCTTTTGCCTTATTATCCTCTCCTTCCCTTCCTGTGTTCCTTTTACAGGCATACATTCATGTGTGTGCACATATATGTACACGTGTGTGTATACTCACATTCATATCCTTGTAGCCTGGTACACCTGATTCAAGTAAAAACAAGGGGCAGAAATTTGAAGTTAAACACAGTAAATGCTCAGGAATTTCTAGAGCACTTAGTACTGAGAGGATTTCATTCATAATTTTCATAAAAATTTCCATCTGTTGCTTTATCCTCTGCTAATTTAGCCAATTTTTTCTCACACAGAAGTATTCAAAATAAATAGAAGAAAATAATTTACTATTCATTTTTTTTCTTGTTTTTGTTTTCCCTTTTTTAAAAAAAGTGATAGCATTGTAGTAGCATCCTTTTCTAGTCTTCATTGTAAATCTAAGGCTCATGCAGCAATATTATGTATTAAATAGGGCTTTATGGAATATGTGAAAATATAAGCACTGTTTTATTAGGAATGATTAGAAATAGAGGGAAAGCAGGTGGTGAGGTGGTTTATAAAATGAGAACAGGTGTTTGGGGCAATGGAAGAGACAATCACATCAGGAACTTGAACTGTGGTCCTTTATTTGTTACTGAGGGACCTCAGAAATCTTTGAGACCTAACACCCAAGATGTGCTTGGATTACAGCAGAGGGTCCCAGTTATATTCTGGCAAGTTTTATTATATTCCAGTGGGTTCTACCCTGAGACCATCACTGAGGGTGGTACTGAGAGGATACAAGTGCTCTGTGAGCAAGAAGTCATCAGAATTGTGAGTTTGTCCTGCAAGTGTAACAGCTCCTGGATTGCAGGGAAGTGGGGCACACCTGTCTTGCCCTTCCAGCTGGCTCAGCTTCCCTGGGGGGCTGACTACGGGAATGAGGCAGGCTATTCTAGGCTATCCGACTTCCAAACAATGACTTAAGTTACATTTGTATGCTAGAGACTTCGTATATTTTAGAAAGGTTTTATTAATGCACATGGCAAACTGTAAGACATAGTTATATCACTATTTTATAGACACTAAGTAATTTGCCCAAGTTAATAGTGTATTTGACTTCTCTCTCTCCCTCGGCTCCAAAGAATCAGAGCCCTGTTGATTTTTCCCACAACATGCAATGCACGCTCATCGGTCCTCTTTTATTGCCACAGCTGCCTCCTGTTGCAGGCCAGTGTCACTTTGTGCCTAGACCCTGTGCCAGCCTCCTAACCAAGCCAAGCTCCTGGCTCTAGCCTGCCTTAGTACATCCAAATATCCACATACTGTTGGGAGGGCTCAGTGTTGGATTCATTATCATGAAATTGCTTTCTCTCTGACACTGACCTCTGCAAATCATCGATGACACCCCCTCTACTCAATAACAAAGAAACTCTAATGCATGGTACTCCCTCCACCTGCTTTTTAAGCTTTTGTTCTGGCATCACGGTCGAACTCTGCACCTTAAACGACACCAACACTCCACATTCACACTTACCTGTGCTTCCCCACTGGAAATCCCACTTCTCCTTGTAGTCATCCACCTTCTGCCTAAATCTCTGCAGCTCAGACCTCACCTTTCTGCAAAAGCCACTCTTGGGTTTTCTGCCAGCCCTCAGCTATTAATCATGTAGAGCCAGTTAACACCTCTTTCCTTTCTGCTTGATGTTGTGACTTTGTTCTTTATGGTTATTAACTTTTCATGAATTTCCTTATTTTTTTCATGTTATCTCAGTTACATAGGCAGCTTTGAGGCAAAAACCATGCTTTCTACTATTGTGATGTAACAAAATAGCATCTTGAAATATTAATCTTTGTGCTTTTGTGTTCTTCTTGTCCCTGTAGGTGACTTTCCCCCTCGCAAGCAGAGGCGTCCACATGCCTCAAGCAGAAAGAGGCAGCCAGACACCCTCAGTGTTCCAGGTCTGCTTTTTGCTTAACTTCCAAAACAGAGCTCTCTTTTTTGAGAAACAGAAGGGAAAGTCTGAGGGTTTTATATCATGCCTGGAGTTTATACCACAACAATGGAATTAGAAAGAGACTGTAGCTTCTAAGAGGTCTATTACTCTTAGTCTGCTCAGCCAAAGGAGGCCTACATCTGCCTCAAGACTGTTCTGGTCACGTTCTCACCCAACTGGAACAATGCTCATCTAGCAGAAGACGGCACACACACACACATACACCCCCCACAGTGAAGGACACAACTACAACTCAGACTTTACCTTATAAATGCAGACCATGTAACCTAATTGTGTGTACCCTCATATAAGGTGAGATTAAAAAAAAAATCCAGGGAAAATAAAGATTGTTCTGGTACCTCCCCAAGATGATCCACATAGAAACCTCCTGCTTATGTACTATGCTTCAGGATACTTGTGACATCACCAACGCTCAAAGAGGGCAAAGGCTGTGATACCCTGGGGGAGATGGAAGCAGAAAGAAAAAGTTCAGCTCTAAGAAGTGGGCAGAACCTTGTATTCCAGTATGCTTGTATCTGTGCTGTCCTATATAGTAGCCAATAGCCTCACGTAGCTATTGAGCCCCAGAAATGGGGGAGTGTGACTAAGGCTTTGAATGAAATAGCCACCTAAGTTAGTGGCTACTGTAGTGGGCTCTAGAGCCCCAGACCCGTCTCTCCCATTCTGATGACTAGCAGTGTCCAGCACAAAGCCTGACATACAGTAGGTACTGAGTCCATATTTCTGGAATGAATTGATGACTCACAGAATGAAAGCAATAAATACATGTTGACCACTGGTTCAAGGTAGACCCGAAGCTTCTCTCTCAGCTTCAATATTCTCTATTCTTCTGATTTGATAGAAAATACTGCAGCTTTCTCCATTTAAAAAGCTTTATAGGAATTGATTTACCTAAGGGGTGCATAATTCCCAAACCATTGATATCAACCAATAGCTGGCTATGGGGCCTGATGATTGCTATACTGCTTTGAATCTGAAAGCATGTAGACCTGGCTTTCCAAAGCATTAAATTACTCTTACAACACTCTGAACAGAGCTTAGGGGACATGCTTTTTCCCTTTTTCACTTCTCCTTGTTCGTTTAGTGTTATTGTATTTGTAAGCAGATGTCTCAGACCTTTCCAACCTGTGGATAAAGAGATAAGGTTATCATATTGCTACTCAGATCACAGCCCCTCCAGTAGTTCAGCCTCTCTCTAGTCTCTCTGGTCTTACCATTATTTCTATTGCTGCTGCTTTGTAAGAGAACGCTCTCCACTGGGCACAGACGGCCTGTCCTGGGAGCCACCCCAAGCCTCAGAGGTCCAACTTCAGTGTGGTCTGTAATGGGTATGGGCAAGGACACCCCACTTGGGGCTGGGCTCCACTTTGCTTCCTGGACTCTGAAGCAGCTGCTTATGTTCCCAGCCTCATTTCAGGTATTTTGTTTCTTTGTTTTCATTTCATTTTGTTTAAATTAACAGAGACGGTTCAGTTTCTAGCCCACCCCTCTCTTTTGGGAATCAAAACAAGTTCATCAAGGTGAAAGACTAGGCTGAATCATATAATCCACAAATACCTGTGGATTCCATTATATGTAAAGCTCCTATTTTTTCCCTGGATATTGAATAGACGCCGTAATACTCTAGATCCAGACATCTTGCCACACTACTGTCTTCCATGTCTCTTTCCTTCATCTGAGAGCCTGAAGCTCCTGTGGTGCTCAGTTCATGGAGTCATTCAGAAGGAATCGAGTTACATAAGCAGCCACATGCTGAACCCCAGATCAGGTCATTCCTTTAATCCAGAGGCTGTCAAACCATAGTCTGGCTCAGAATCACCTGCAGGGCCTGTTAAAACACAGGTTGCTGGGCCCCACCGCCAGTGTTTCTGATGGAGTCTTGGATCTTGGGTGGGACCCAAGATTTTGCTTTTCCAACAAGTTCCCAGATGCTGCTGCTACTCGTCTGGGAAAACCACTTGAAAAACCATTGCCTTAATCATTTGGTGACTAGCTTTCTGGAAAAATAGCTTTTGGATGCATGACAGCCTTTCAGCCCCACTTTTCACATGCCCTAAAAACTTAGTTGGTGAAGACCTTCCTTACCTAAATCCAAGAAGGTAACAAGTTTGAAATATGAGAATTCTTGATACCTTCATTCTGAGTTGTAAAAAAAAGATTATTAGTTTGTTTAGGGTTTCTATAAGCTTTGGGTAACTTGGTGTAAGGTGGTAGAAAGCAGTGATTCACTGGGGTGTCAAGACACTGAGTCATTCAAGTAAATCTCACTGTAACCTCTGTCACTGTGGAGACGACTAATTAGGTGGAGCTCTGTCTCCCGAACAGCCCAGAGGGATGAGTCCACTGTCAGGTGGTTATTGTTGTTCTAATTATATGATATAAATTACTCCCAAACAATGTGAAATAGAATTCGACTCCTTTGCTTTTCATTATTGAGATGAAATTTCCCAAAAGCCACAAAACATTTACTTAGTTAAATTAATCTATTAAAAAGTCCAGTTATCATACAGATGTTTTATCCACATTTCTTTGAGCAGTCAGCTGGATGAAATTTTCACGATCACCAGATGTTTTGCTGTCAGGAAGACACGGCTTTCCTTGAACTGTTTTAGGAACCTAGATTTTTCTCTGTGCTTAATTACCCTTCTGATCAATAAATTCTACTTTCAGCGTATCCAAACTTCACTGTTGGAATTTAAACTCATTTCTCCTTTGTTTCTATCTTTCGTATAGGGAATGAGCAATACTGTTAATTATCTGTTGTAATTATTCTTAATTTATTTGAAGACAGCAAGTCACCCTTTATCTTTTTCTTTGTCATGCAAAATTACCTCCAACCCTCTTGAAAGTTTCCCTCATAGATCCTAATTTTAATCCTTCTAATTTGTTCATGATTTTCTCTAGGCTATATTTTTTCCAGGCCCTTTAAAAGCTCAGGCCCAAGTCATGAATTCCTTGCTCCTGACAGATGTGCCTTCATCACATGGGTCCTGAGCAGAGAGGGCTCCTAATCTAGGCTCCTGAAGGAACTCCTGGGAATCTCGGAACCTCAAGTCTTGCTCTGCTGAGCATTCATCCTGTGCAGTGCAAAACATTCCATTTACAGCTCATCAGGTTTGAGAAACCTGGTCATGCTGCAGCCTTCTGTTTTTAATCATTGATTTTAAACAATATATTAATTGGAAGGTGCTATTAGCTTTATACAAGTTGATTCGGTCCACAGTTAAGTAAAATTAATATTGGGTTCAATTAATGAATTAAGTCTTCTTGGCTCATTTTCATTTGGGGTTCATTTGGGTTATGTTAAGGTGAGTTTTACATGTACAGAAGACAACTCTCTTGGATATGCGAAGAAATTACTGCTATATTTTTAACTGTGAGAAACCTATTGCTCTAGGCTAGGGTCCTTTTCCTAGGGGAAAATCAAGATATAGGCAATATTGTCCTTCTTTCTAATCCTCACCCCACTTAGTTACTGTATCCCATGGATTCTATGTGGCTCAAATCCCTTGACGACAGTTATCATTTTTTAAAATCATTCTAGTTATGATAGAATGGGATAAAATTCTCTCCTCACAAATTACACTCAGATCAGCAGTTATCAACCTTGGCTGCTATATTATTTATTGCAGCACAGCAAATTTCCCCCAAATTTGGTGGCTTTAAATACTATCTATTATCTTACAGGTTTTGTAGATCAAGAATCTAAGCAAAGGGGCAGTGCCTGTGGCTCAAAGGAGTAGGGCACCAACCCCATATGCCAGAGGTGGCAAGTTCAAACCCAGCCCCAGCCAAAAACTTAAAAAAAAAAGAAAAAAAAGAATCTAAGCACAGCTTGACTGGATCTCTGGGTCTCTGACAGGTTATAATTTAAGACTCTCTGGGGTTCAGTACCTGTAGCTCAGTCGGCAGGGCACCAGCCACATACACCGGAGCTGGCAGGTTCAAATCTGGCCTGGGCCTGCCAAACAACAATGATAACTATAACCAAAAAAAAAAAAAATAGCTGGGTGTTGTGGTGGGTGCCTGTAGTCCCAGCTACTTGGGAGGCTGAGGCAAAAAAATTGCTTAAGCCCAAGAGTTTGAGGTTGCTGTGAGGTGTGATGCCAGGGCACTCTACCCAGAGTGACAGCTTGAGACAAAAAAAGAGTCTATGGGAAGGATCCACTTCCTAGCTCAGTCGTATGATTGTTGGCAGAAGTTAGTTTCTGGGGGATTGTTCGTCTGTGGTCTCAGTTCCCCCTGACCTCTTGGCTGGAGGTCTCCTTAGTTCTTTATCACACGGTGTCCCACAGAGGATCTAACACAGCAACTGGCTTCACAAACCTGCAAGGAAGAGAGCAAGAGAGCGTGTGGACAGGACACCTGGTAACAGTCAGATGACAGTCACAGATTGTTATGATGAAATTACAGAAGTGGAATCCCATTGCTTTTGCTAATTTCTGTCTGCTAGAAGCAAGTCATTAGGTCCAGCTCACACTTGGGATTACACAAGAGCAAGGCTGACCAGAGGCAGAGACTGTTGGGGGGGGGGCTGCCTATCACTGCTGTACCCCAGACCATTTAAATTAGTTTTTAGCCACTACTGTGGCATAATTTATACCTAATAACAAAAGTAACAGCATTTAATTCCCCCCACAATCATAATATGGTTATTTTCAACAGCTCCAAAAGTTCCTTTTATGACCTGTTGTAATTGGTCCCCTTCCCCACTCCAGCCCCTGGTAACCAACAATCTACTCTTTATAATTGTAGTTTTGCCTCTTCTAGAATTTCATATAAGTAGAATCATTTAGTATATCGTCTTCTGTGTTTTTTATTTAAAAGGATGCTTTTGAGATTCATCTATCTTGTTGCATATATCAGCAGTTGTTTCCTTTTTTATTGCTGAGTAGTATTTCATGATAATTTATTTGTCCATTAACCAGTTGATGGTCTTTGAATTGGTGTTTATCATGAATAATGGTGCTATGAGCACATGAGTACAAGTCTTTGTGCAAATATAACATTTTCATTTCTTGTGAACAAGACACACCTAAGTGTAATTGTGGGGGCATCTGGTAAGTGTATGTTTAACTTTATACAAAATCACCAAACTGTTTTCCAGCGTGGATATTCCATTTTACATTCCGACCAGCAATGTGTGAGAGTTCTTGTTTTTCCACACCCTCACCAACACTTGGCAGTCCTGCAAACTTTAACCATTCTGATGCAGTTTTATAATTTTAGCTCTTACATTAAGGTCTATGATCCATTTTGAGTGTATTTTTATAAGTGATGTGAAGCAAGTGCTGAAGTTCATTTCTTTGTTCATCAATGTCCAGTTGTTCTGAATAATTATTTCACTGCTAAATTACTTTCGGACTTTTACTGAAAATCAGTTGACCATATATGAGTGAGTTTATTTATAGACTGTGTTCTTATCCATTGATTTAAATGCCTATTCTTACATAAATATAATATCCTGTTTTCTTGATTATTGTAGCTTTATAGTAATTCTTAAAATCACCTCATGTAAGTTTCCAACTTTGATCTTCTTTTACAAAAATTGCTTTATAAATTTAGAAACAACTTATATGTTTTTCTACAAACAGACTGCTGATATTTTGATTGGGATTGCATTGAATCTATAGAACAATTTGGAGAGAATTGACATCTTAACAAAATTAAATGTTCCCATGCATGAACATGGTATACTTCTCCATTTTATATCTTCTTGAATTTCTTGCTGCAATGTTCTATAGTTTCAATGTATAGAATTTTGTGTAGATTTTGTTAAATGTGTTGCTGTATCTTTCAGCCATTTATTTTTTAATGCTAAGGTAAATGGTATTGATTTTTAAAATTTAATTTCTAATTGTTCCTTAAT
>CAUYQV010095812.1:0-13772 GCA_963574575.1 Galagoides demidoff
TCCATTAAAGTTGGAGAGGCACTGATTTAAAACATCTTTTATACTATATACTCTATATAGTATAAGACACTGTATATACTCTTGTCATTTTTTTCTTATGGACAATAGATGTGAACTACTTAACAAGGTGGATTATAATACAAAGTATTAATTTTGTCATGAAATGTCAAATATCCCTTAGGGTCTGTGTGTGTGTGTGCGTGTGTGTATGTATATAGATGAGTATGTGTGTACATATATGTGTATATATAAAAGTTATTTTAATTTTTACTAACAAGGTATTGATCTTCTTGCTACTAATGAAGATTTAAAACTAGCCAAATACTTCATTAACATGAAAAAGTTTCTGTGGGCAAGAAGATATCAGAGCTGAGTTTTCACTTTTATCACCATTGAGGGCCACAACATTCTCACACACGCCTATTAGTACATAATTGGAAAATTCTTGCTCAATTGGTATTCAACAGCACAGTGTTTAGATCTTATTTACAGTTTCTAGTTGGACTTTAGGTCTTAAAATCCACGAAAATGTACTATCATGTAATCAGAATTCTTTCTCCTCAAATATTTTATGTGCTTGTTCATATAGAGTTCTTCAAAAGTCTAGGTCTATTTCTCTACTACTTTGGGGTTGAGTATGTAAACAAACACATACTGCTTGGCCTGGCGCAGGGGCTCATCCCATAATCTTAGCACTCTGGGAGGCCCAGACTGGTGGATTTTGCAAGTTCAGGATTTTGACACCAACCTGAGGAAGAGAAAGACCCTGTCTCTAAAAATAAAATATCCAGCCATGTGGCAGGCGCCTGTAGTTCCACCTACTTGGGAGGCTGAGACAAGAGGATTTCTTGAGCCCAAGTGTTTGAGGTTACTGTGAGCACAGCACTCTACCAAAGGTGATGAAGTGAGACTCTGTGTCAAAAAATATATATATAAATACATACTACTCAGGTGTTCAATAAAGATTAAAAAAAAAAAAAAACTTCAATTTTTATTTTACAATGTAAACTTGTCACAAAGAAGCAGAAGGGCAGGCTGTCAGAAAAAAGGATGGGACTAAAACTGAAGGCCAGACTGCACTGTCTTTTAGTTTGTGAGAATCTTTCATTAAAAAAAAAAAAAATTACACTGTTAATCCACTTAGAGGTATGGTGTCTGTCATCATTACTGATTTGTATGCATGAAGAAAACCTCCTGACCTTTTTTCTTCTTTAAATGTTAGAACTCATGTGAATGTGCTTTTCTTAAGGCCTTGTTTAAAGGATGCTATTTCTTTCTTGAAAACTCTGAATTCTAATTTCCTTCAAGTGATTGGGTTAGTGGGAACCCAAAGTTATATTTATTTATAAATACATAATATCACAGATTCTATATAATTAAAATAATGTTTATTCAGTGAGAAATACCCTTATCAAAGGAAAGACTCAAAGTGAGCTTTGTCATCTCCAAACATGGGTCTGCTAAACTACATAAAACATTCAGCCAAAGATGATGAGCAAGCTGCTTCTTTTCACTGAAACTACTCTGACGTTTCCATTCCCGCTCAGTCTGAGTCTGCAGGACAAGCAACTGTTTCTTGCTAGTTTCTGTACTAGTGTTTAGATTCTCCTTGGTAATCATGACCTTTTAATTTTTTTTCTAATGACTGCCATAGAAATAAAGGAATTTGTAGCTACACTTGTGACAGATAAAGTTAAGCCCTTTAATCCTTGACTTTGAAAATATATTTCTATCCTGAAGCAAAGAAAACAACCTAGCTGTCCTTTGTCTCCTTGTCCTTTGTTCTCTAAAACCGAAAAATGGAAACCCTATAAACCCACAGCTTCACCTAAGGATTGCTTGCTTTCTTTCATATTAGATTAAGTTAATTAGAAAGAAATCTCTTAAATTGTCAGATGAAGTATATTGCTTTCAGAAAAAAAAAAAGCTTTCTTCTATATGAAATAAACATTCCCCCCTCCTCTCATATTGAAACACAAGAAATGTATAATACATTTGGAGTAGCATGGTCATTTGTTATTTACAGAGATCAGACAGAACGGAGGTGAATCGCCAGGGTGCTTCTTCTCTGGAGCTTATAAACCACTTTAGCATTGGCCCCGTAAGGATGTTTCTCTTCACTGTTGGAGAATCTTTTTTTTTTTTTTTTTTGGTTCTTTTCGTTTTTGTTTTAAAATATGGAGTACTCAAAAGAACACATCTCTAAAATTAAAATTTATTTCATACTTTTAAAATCAAAATGAATTAACAGATCCATTTTTACAATAGTTACTGGAAATACTTTTCCTACAACTTTTGTGATCTTTATTTGATAGGTCATTAGTAGCCAGAAATGAATATGCTTTTGGAAGCCTTCACTTCCATGCTTCACATAAATTGAAGTGTCTTACCTTACATCTCTCTCTGTCTTTAAAAAGGTGTTTAATTAACACTTTTGAGTTTAAAGAAAGATAGACTTTAATGTTTTATTCTACAGGAATTTCTTTTAAAAATACTATGTAGTAAAAAAAGCCCCAAAACTATGTAGTATTTTGATCTCAGCCTTTAAAGGTTATCTCCTGAATTATGCATTGGATTTTTCCCCCAGTAGCTAACTTTAGAGATGATTACATACAACTGCTCCTTAGCTTTTAATATAGCATTTGTTCTCATGTTTGTTTTATTACACACAATGCCTAATTTCACTTTTAACATTTCATTTCTTAATTCCATTCTCTTTGTCACAAGTCCTGTGTTTCGTTGCTGTTTTATTTTCTTTTTTCTTTCATACTTTAAAAAAATGATATTTCAATAGATTTAGGGGGTAAAAATAATTTTTTTTTTTATGTGGATTGCTGCAGAAAGACGAGGCCCAGTGGAGAGAAAGGATACCTACACACCGTGTTTAAAGGGGAAGGGCTTTATTCCAGCCAGCCAAGTGCTGGCAGATAGGAGTCCAAAATGGCCCCACTCCCCCAACTGCCTCAGTCTTCTCCTTTTTATCCCTAGTTGGAAAGTTCAGCCCATGGGTACCTTTCTCACTGGTCAATTTAAATCAAGCTGGAGAAGCGGGCTCAGATTTCACAGAACTTTGGGCTTTTACCAAAGCATATGCAAGTGTTAGTTTCCAACCAGGAAGTCAAGTTTCTACAAAGTCCTGAGAGCTGAGTCACCACAGGGAGGACCTCGCAGCTGCGTCTTTGGGCCTTCCTTGAGAAGATCTCTGTTCTCTTAGTCTTACTTTTTCCAGGTACCTCTCTCAGGATGAATTGTATGTAGTGAAATCTGGATTTTTTCCATGTACCTGTTACCTGAATAGTGAACCTTCTACCCAATAAGTAAATTTTCATCTCTTTCCCCTTTCTGAATCTCCACTGCTTATTATACAACTCTATATGACAATGTATGCCCATAGCTGAGCTCCCACTTGTAAGTGAGAACATGTGGTATTTGTTTTTTCATTTCTGAGATAGTTCATTTAGGATAGGATAGCAGCCTCTGATTCTGTCCAAGTTGCTGCAAAAGACATTATTTCATTCTGAGGCTTAGTAGATGTCCAGGGTCTTTTTATCTTTAACGTGGCTCACCTCTGCACTTAAATGTCTTAGAAATGCTTAATGTTGTTTCGAATTTTCAAGTTAGAGAAATTGATTTTAAAAGTCTGTGATACAGGGTTGGCACCTGTGGCTCAAAGGAGTAGTGCACCTGCCCCTTATGCCGGAGCTGGTGGGTTCAAACCCAGCCCTGGTCAAAAACTGCAATTAAAAAAAAAAAGTCTGTGATACAAAACAAAGTATTATAATATCAAATACTTAAGTAATCCAAAGTATTTCTCATATTGAAATGACAATTATAATGTAAACAAATACACTAATATGAAAATATATGAAACGTGACTAGAATTGATATTAAGAGTACTCTGGAATGGCTTCAATACTTACTCAAGTCTTATTTTATAAAAAAAAAAAAAAACTTTAAAATTCCTTTATAGGATGAGGCAATGAATTATATAAAATGATATTTTACAAAAAATACTTTCCCTAAAGTGTTCAAAGTCAAATTTAGAAATTTTCATTGTTGTAAAGTTCTCTCTCAATTTCTGTTCAATTTCAGAAATGTCACTGAAATTTTTATATTGTCTCACCTTTTTCCTAGGCACAGATTAAATGAAGATGAAATAATGTTTTTCCAGGTGCCATGGATCTGGGTAAACAGTATTATAAACAAATAAATGTCATTGGGGATGCTAATTGCTTATCCACATAGAACACATGATAGGGAAATGCAGTCTGGAGATCCCAGTCTGACCTGGAGGAGACCCTCACAGAGGACTTGAGGCCGAGACTTAGAACATGAAGAGTGCATTGCAGGCAAGGGAGAAGGCAAGACTCACGGACATATTTTAGGCAGAGTAACTAGGTCACCGAAGTCGTACAAGTTCATACGTAATAGCACAAAATACTTAGGATACTTCCAGCAGTTTAGTCTGGTTGATATCTGGGGACTTAAAATTCAGATCAACATCTTTAATTGTACCATATTTAAAATATATTTATATTATAAAATATAATCCAAATAGTTGCCCATAAATGTTTAAAATACATGGAAGTTTTCATAGTAATCTTCATTAATTCCTTGTTATGAAAGTGAATTATTTCTACTGTCTTTGCCAAACCAGCACAATTGCAAGTGGAAGAAGAAAGATTGAAGAAGGTTGGAAAGAAACTGTGGAAGTTTAATGTGGAAAAATCATGGCAAGAGAACCCTGATATTTTGACGCTAGCTGCAGCTCAGTTTATAAACCTGCTTTATATTCCAGACAAAGTCATCCTTGACCCCATATTTCCTAGACATAAGATGTTTGACCTAAATTAGTAGTTTGTCTTTTAATGAAACAGTGTTATTGGAGAAGTAAGAATAGCTTGTCACTGTTGGAAATGCTGAAAGAAGTCTTGAAATCTAACCCTTCCATTCAGTCCTTTCTTCTATAACTCCCCCCACTCCCTACACACACACATTCCTCCTGTCTATCCCTTTTTCCTATCTTTCTACTTTTTCTATCTTTTTTATGTTAACTCTTGGGCATCTATGGAAAAACTTAAGGCTTCACAGAATGTAAATGTTTGAAAATGATTTGCCTTGATAATTTCTAATAGTCTTTTAGACCATATTTCTTCTTACCTAAATGTTGTTTAATCAATAAATTATGAATTGTAAAGAGGAGAAGAGGAACAAAGAAGTGATGTAAATTTGGGAGTCTGTGGCAATATTTGGGTTCTAATGAAGAGGAGAGAAGAGGGCAAAAGTCAGGGAAGGGTCTAGAAGATTTGATTTTCAGACTGATTAGAAAAATCACTAAGATACAATGAAATATGGAACTAAAATGGTAATTATAAGTGCTATTTATTAATTCCTTATATACAATTTTAAATAATTTGGTCTTATTTAAATTTAAATATTTTAAATAATTTTGTCTTATTTAAGTTTTTAGCCTTCCCAGGAGTGGAGAAAATTGTGTGAGTTAAAGCGGTTAAAGAATGGTTTCTTACTAACTCCGTTGGTAACTCCGTTGACAACCTTTGGAAAGGCAATGCTTTTTCTATTGGGCTCTTATGCATGTTGAATTTAATCCTGAGGGCCTATGGCAGGTTTAAAGTAGGTGCAGTTATTCCCATTTTGTAAGTTTAAAAACTGAGATTCCAAAAGGTTAAATTAAGTGCTCACCCTGAGGACATCTGGCTCCTTTTCCAGAGCCAGTGCCCTTTCTTCTGTGTACTTTATTGCTTCCTTAATCTCCCCAGGAATCATTTTCCCCTTTCCATCAGCCTTCAAAAGCTTTTTGATTGCTCTCTAATTACAAATACTTGGAGAAAAGTGTGTAAATTGATATGCAAATGATCTTTTCCCCTTAGCAAATTAGCACTTTACTTCTTTCTAATTAAGTAGCTTTGTGGAGAAAATGGATTTCTGAAAGAAGAATGGAAAGTGTTTGGATTTGTTCTAGGGGTGTTTCTGGTTTAGTAGGCCTTGTGAATAAAGTATAGGAAAAGGAGTCTTGTGTGGGAGCAAACAATGAAAGCAGAGAAAAGCTGGGGTGGTGGGGTTTGGATCAGATGAGGAGATGTAAGTGTAATGGCTGACAAACCTTCACGGGCAAGTAAACTACCTTTTGTCTTTCAATACTTCTCTAAATGATAACGTGGCCAGAATTTCCCTGTGTCTACACCTTGATCTCAGTTGGAAGAATGAAACCAGGGAACACATGAGTAAGCAAAAGGACAGAGTGTATTGATAGATAAAGATAACAGATAAGAGAAAGGGGGGAACAGGACCTCTGGTAATGGAGGGGGGCCCCATGTGGGCCTTCTGTCTAGGAGTTTACATACTGCTTTTCCTATCCTGAGGCAGAGGGATTTGGGGAATGTATGTCTGGAACAAGTTACAATTTGCCAAGAGCCTGCAGGCAGAAAATAATCCTAAATTTAGCAAAGAAATTCAGTCCTTGCAGTCCTTGCCCCAGGTGAGGCAGTAGAATGTGTGCTCTCTGCTCCAGGAGGAACCAACCAGAGCAGATATCCATCAGGCTAGTATTTTTTTGTGCATGTGTGACCTTGTTGGAGCCCAGAGAATGTGGCCTAGAAAGGGCCTGTTTATGCGTAGATATTGGGGGGGAAGTCTGTGATGAGACTGATTTCTGAGCTTACCCAGGCCTAGAAAATGGGGGAACCAGCTCATCCAGCCCTGAATGGGGAATCCTCTGTTAATAACACTCTTTAAAAATAAAATAAAACTTTAATAATATGAAATTTCTATTTCTCCTATTACTTCTGAGTGTTCATACTAAAAATATATTCATCAAAATGTATATATTCAAGCCTAAGTTATTGAATTTTGTTAACAGTTTAGAATGTACAGGATGTGCTTTTAATTGGGAGAAAATTGATTCCTGAAATGTAATACAAGAATTTTCCTTAGCAAAGAATCATTTGTTGCAGTGAGAATTAATGAAATAAGCTTCTTCCATTAGAAATGTTTAGCGGTATTAGAAATATTTAGCATGCCATGGCACTCTACCCAGGGGAATAGCTTGAGGCTCTGTCTCAAAAAAAAAAAAAAAAAGAAGTATTTAGCTAGGAGTATATAATAAAATGAAAGCAGAGAAAAAGCGGAGGTGGTGGGGTTTGGATCAGATGAGGAGATGTAAGTGTAATGGCTGACAAACCTTCACGGGCAAGTAAACTGCCTTTTGTCTTTCATTACTTCTCTAAATGATAATGTGGTAGGACTGAAGCAGTTGCCCACATATTATCATCTTCAGGTCTTGATACTGAAGAGGAATTCAGTGCATATGTTTTGAATGTGTATGTTCCTGAAATCAATAGTGGCAATTTAAATTTTTCATCAAAACTAAGGCAACTGAGATTTGCAGTAATATATTAAACCTATAATAATCCTCCAAAAGTATGTTTTTATAAATTTAAAAAACGTGTATGCATATGTAATTTTTTGTATTTATTTGCAGAAAGTCTTTAATCTTTGTTAAATTATTCATAAAAGTAATTCATAAAAAGCTAGTTCCTATACATCCCATAATGTAATACTAAATTATATTAACCATTCTTCATAATAATGGAGACATTTATTAATAACATATTATTATTTCTTCCCATATTGCTTTGCCAGGTATTGTTCTCTTGTCTGTACCTGCAAATTATTTGGGGGTTTATAATGTTCTATTTTATATTTTATTCAATAAAATAAAATAAAAATAACTAGAAACTCATACTAATTGAGTTCCCTAAGAGCTCGGCTATTGGCAAATTCACTTATCTTATTCTAGATGCCCTTTAACAAAAATAAAGAGAAATTATATTTGCTATTTTTTAGGAGGTTGTACTATGATTATATTGGGTGAGGAAGAATATTTTTACTATAAAATAACTAGAAAACAGTTGAGTGCCATGTACACAATTACGATAAGAACCATTTTATTATTTATATTTTTATGGAAAATAGTGACAAATATGTCAGATAAAAGGTCAGACATTCAGGTCTTAATTTGGACATTAAAAAAATATTTTTACTGTTACTGAATGCTGATGTCCAAACAGCAACTGAAAATACATGACTTCTATGAATTATTTCCAAACTAGAAGTTTATTTTGAAGGAGAAAAGATTATGAGTATCATATCACTGGCCAATGTTATTCCTCCATTATCTAGGTTGTGTACCTTCTAAGGTACTGCGAAAAATCATTGTGAGATCATGCTCACAATATGTTGAGGATTTTACTCTTTTGTAATAGGAGAGAGCCTTTGAGATTATACAATTCACCACCTTTGCTCTTAGATCAAAACACTGAAGTCCAGAGAGGTAATTTGAGTTTTCTCTATTGTAGTTCTTAGAAATCAAAATTTGATACCAAGTCCAAAATGTGACCCTAAAACCAAAAGAGGGTTCCCCCCCAATGTGGTATCATGATGCTCTGAATAAAGGTGTTGCCGCCCAACCAGACTCATCTGCACACTGCCCAAGAAAAAGCAAATACAGACAAAGGAAGGTTTACAGCAGAGAAAGAGTTTATTCCACATAGCACTGAGCAAGGAGAGGGGAGAAATTTCTCTAATCTGCCTCCTGGAAAATTGGGAGACAGGATTTTTAAAGACAGGTCGGTGGGCATAGAATTAGGCAATCGAGGTCTGCTAATTGGCTGGTTTCAGGGAGGAACCATCAGTCCTTTGGTAAGGGCTACTGTTTAGGTTGGTCAGTACTGGAAAGCAGAAGCAGGAGTTGGGTGGAGAGTCCAAGACCAGTTGAATCAGTTCCTTGGTTTCAGTGGGGTTGTTACTGGAATGCAGGACTTAGAAAGAAGATATCTCCAAAACTACTCCAGGGTGGGAAAGTAGAGGGAAGAGCGATTATTATCAAGCAAAGGAGACAATGGCTGATTATTAGTATTATTTGAACTAAGCCTGCTCCTTCACAGAGTTCTGGGGGCCCTTATTCTAGTCTCGCCTTGGACCTCTTCATCATTTGTGAGGACAGTTTGAAAGTCATAAGGCAACTGTGTCTGTAAAAAAAATACAAATTGATGAAAGTTTCCATGCTTAAGCATGCAGAATATGAACCTAATGTCTATAAAGCACCTAATTTCCCTCAATGTTTTCATCCCCTCTTCCTCAGATCCAGCTTTTTTTCACTGCACCTTCCCAGAACAATATATATGATGCTTGTAATTTGAATAGATTCTAAAGAAGCCATATAAATGGATTTTCCAATATGAGACATACTGCAAGAGTTTTCTTTTCCTGAGTACATAATTGTTCTAAGCATTTTTAATTTGTTGCATGGCAGATTTCCTGAAGCAAATAGCAGCTGTTTGGGGACAGCATCAAGCACATTCTCTCCAGGCCCACTGGTTGCTATTATGCTTTCATACCCTCTCACCATTAGCTACACAGCAGCCAGAACAAAGGAGTTAACAAAAAAACATATACTGTCACAGCCAGCCAAACAATGTACATGACCTGCTGGTAAAATCTGATTTTATAACTTTTACTTAGGTTTGTGTATGTCTTACACCAAGGGACTAACACCCAATAGGAGAAAGAAAGGAGGGGGAATTAACTAAGTACATAGGCCTAGGTTAAATAATGAGCCTTCAGCAAGCTGGACTATAATATGAAGGATTTGGAGTCCAGTGGATAGTGAGATGCACTAACGTCAGGGCGGTGCTGGGAAAGCATATATTCTAGTTGGAGTTTTTGTGTGGAGGTGTTTGCACATTATGATGTGAATAGCTGCATTCAATGAATGGAGGTTTTTTGCCAGCATAGGAGGCAATGCAGGCCCCCTCTACCAGATAACGGCTCACTGGAGGAATGTAATGTCACAAAGTAAAAATCTAAAAACAGATGATTTCCCATTTAATAGTCCATTGCCTCTCCTCCTAGAGCCACTGTGGCAATGGCACTACTCTTACTTTCATTTCAGAAAAGAAGCACAAGTTGTGTTGAGATTTTTGAGCTAATACGCTTTCTTTCTAAAAGAAAGCAAGAGTGAAGGAGGAAGAGAATTAAGGAGAGAGAAGGAAAGAGAGAGGGGGAGAATGAGAGAGAAAGAAAATAGAAAAGAGAGGGAGAGAATAAAAAAGAATGAGAGAGAGGGGAAGAAGGAAAGAGTGAAAGGAAGGAACACCAAGGTTTCCGTTAAAGATAGATGGAATTGATTCAATTATTATTTTTTTAAAAGAAATGTTTATGTTTGCCTCTGTTTTCATTGAGTGTTCATTGTATTTCAGGATGATTTTATTTTTTCTTTCTCCCCCGACATGCCCACTGTGTCATCCATCCTCCAGGGGCTGTATCAGAATTACAAGAAAGGGCATTGCATTTTAAATGGATTCCTAATGTGATTACGAGACAGACTCAGTCCGATAATCAGAAAGAAAAAATTGTGTTGTCGGTTCAAACTGCCGTTTAGATAGGAAATAGCTAACATACTTTTACTTTTTAAAAGATTTTTCTAAGAATTACTTCTCTTTTCCTTATGTGTTCTATACTTTCATAGTATGTGAGTTGAATATACCTAAATATCTTATTTGACCATTTGCTTAAGCTTAGTAGTTAATTTGTACGTGCCTAATAAAACATTCTATTTGGCTAACAAAATTTTGTTTAGTTTAGATTTAAGCTAAAATGTACACGTATGGTGTTGTCTACTAATAATTTCTAGTATTTCTGCCGTAGGTCTTGAAAGCACCAGGGCTAGTGTCTTGGTATTTCTTTGACACATTCTAAACTACTTGTTTTGATTTACCAATGTCACTTTCTGTTACAGCACATCTATTTTTATGTAATTTGGAGAATAATAAGAAAAACAATGATTCAGTGATCCAAGCGTTGCTTAAGTGTGTAAATATCAATCTTCAAATAGCCCTACCATAAAACAAACGGAAAAGATCCCAGAAGTAAAAAAGTTTGAGTTAAACTAACTCCCCTACTAAAAAATAATTAAAATACAAACTGTACTTGATCTTTATTTGCTGCTGAATTAAATGGTTTTGTTTTAAGAATTCTTTTGATATAACACTACAAAATCTTTAAAGTCAGAATCTCAGTGGTTGCATTTCTTATATCACAGATTAATTATTTTGATGCCTGGTTTCATCCACCTTAAAAACGTTGAACATGGCAAGGACTACGAGATTGATCAGTAAAATAATCTAGTAAATTTCTAGCTCACTAGCAAAATTGAATGTATGGATTTATCCATTCAGATAAGGTGATTGTATCTAGTATGCCCAGTTGTTTTGCAGATTTTACTATTCCTTAAATCAGCAGCTTCTTTTCATTTAAATTTAATCAGAACAATTTAGTTCATTAATTGTTCCTTCATTTTTGGTTGTCAGAACTTGTGAATGTGTCTTTTCTAGTCTGAAAGGCAGTAGCTACAGCAACAAATAGTGTACGAATAAACGACAAATGTGTTTCCATTTAATTGCATATCTTTTGTCTTTTATTTAATACATTGTTCTATGCTTCCTTTTCCTTTATACCTCTCTTAGAAATGATACATCTTTTCTCTGGTCTTTACATTATTTGCATTGCAACCCTTCTTAACCCACTATGAAATTATAACATTCTCTTATGCAACACATATATTATCTAATACACAACATGTCTATATCATTAATTTATTAGTTGGCTTAAAGAAATTACTTCCAAGTTCCTATATTACATTGTATACTTTTCCAAGAATTCACTGTTTTTTACTTCTCTTCTTTTGATTTATTTTTGAACAAAAATTAAATCTGTCTAAACTAAAGATATTTTAATCCATATGTGCTTCACTATCACTAATGGGGGGAGGAGCAATGGAAAGATGTTTCTACCTTATTAACTATACTAGTAGTGAGAATTAAATATGGTGGTTTTAGAGTCATTATTTATATCTACACTTTGGATATTTCTGAAAGTGATACAGTAATGAGAGAAAAATACGGTATAAAGAGTTTACTGTTGACCTGAAGGACTTACTGTTTGTCCATGGCAGGACTAGACCCAAACCTGCTCAATCTTTCTCCTCGTCCATTTAAGAAATAACTTCTGTGATTCAGCCTTACGGTGCTGTATTGAAATGTCTGCGTCTTACACATGGCTGCTTTGTCACATGTCTTTCTTTGACTTTCATATCTGAGCCATACCTGTGCATTTAACTGTGCATAATGTGGTTGTGTTTCTATTTTTGTCTTTCACAATATTTATTACTGATGAAGTAGTGTGTATAAATAAACTACATAGACCTGAAACAGCTCATACCTGTGGAATCTATGTATAGTGTTAATGGCCGCAAGATGGGTGATTAACACTCCATTTTTAGTTCTGTTTTGTAGTCCTTCATCTCCTCCTCACCCAGATAGTCTATCTGGACTATGACATTCAACAGAGGATAAAGTGCCAAATGTAAAAGCCAGTCTTAGAATTGATGAATTGCTGAGATGGGGAGGAGGAAAATGTCTAATTCCTAGACCCAGGAAACGGGACTGGACCAGAGTCAGATACCAGGAAAGAACTGGGGCCAAACTAGGAAACAGACTGGGTGTAAGAGCTAAGGAATTAAGATGTGATCAATATAGCATCATTTGGGGAAGGGGGCTTTCATTTTTACTGACAGTTCTTTTAAGGGGCCAGTCCTTATCAAGAATACCTGTGCTCATTTTGAAGTCATCATTTTCAGAAACTGCATTCTGATACCAGACGTCACATAGAAAGTTGTCTTTGGCCATGCCTGGAATAGGTGAGGCAGGAAGGGTGAATGGCTAGTTTGACTCTATGCTTACTTTTTACAAAAAGAACTCAAAACTTATACACTATTTAGAATAGGTTAATCATGTCATCTTCAAAGACAAAGGAGGGCAAGCAGCTTCTCCAGGGTCACGACTGAAAAAGAAGTGGCTCGTGTTAAACACATTCCTTCCTTCCCAGGTCTAGTATTTCACAGAATATGAAACTATGTAAACTGCAAAAGCAAAACTTCACATATAGACAAATAGAAGGCAGTGTTTACGTACTCTGTTATAGATATTGTAGAACTCAACTATGAGTCATATCGGCAAAATGAGAAGTTTTTCCACTATAGCATCTAAAATTAAAAAAAAATTATTTTAGAAATCTAAAAACTAAGAGGACTCCAAAATATCTTTCAACACTTTTTTTTTTTGAGTAAGCCAATTACCAGGAACTTGAAAACATATTTATCATAGAAATTTCTTATAACTGCCTATACCCACGGCTGTAGATACATTTTCACTATACTTAATACTCATAATTAAGAAAACCATAATCCTAGGGTTGAAAGGAACTTTATTGATCAATTGATGCAATCCCTTCTAGTCACAGCTGAGGAATCAAAACACTAAACTGGTTAAGTGAATAAATAGTAAGTGAAATCTAGCAAAGTGTGTGAGAGACCTAACGCCATCTATCTAACAAAGAGTAAACAGGTATAAATTCAAAAGATAGCTTCACTGTCAACCACCATAAAAGAGCTAGGTGGAGAATTTATATTCCTACCTAATGGAATATCTTACAGGGAAATTTTTTTTAATTATTAAATCATAGCCGCTAACATTAATACAGTCATGGGGTACAGTGTGTTATTTTTATAAACATTTTGAAAAATTTTCATCAAACTGGTTAACTTTTGCCACACTTTCTTAGGTATTATGTTAAGACATTTATATTCTACACTTAGGAAATTTAACATGTACCTCTGTAAGATGCAGTGTAGG
>CAUYQV010095817.1:0-12969 GCA_963574575.1 Galagoides demidoff
AATATTGTTTGAGCCAAGGAGTTTAAGACCAGTCTGAGCAACACAGTGAGACCCTGAGCTCTATAAAAAATTAGCCAACTGTGGTGTAGGCACAGCCAGGGACCTGTAGTCCCAGCTACTTGGAAGGCTGAGGCAGGAGGACCTCTTCAGCCTAGGAGTTAGAGGTTTCTTTTCTGTTCTTTCTTTCTTTATTTCTTGAGACAGAGTCTCACTTTGTCACCCTTGGTAGAGTGCCATGGCATCACACAGCTCACAGGAACCTCCAACTCTTGGGTTTAGGCAATTCTCCTGCCTCAGCCTTCTGAGTAGCTGGGACTACAGGCACCTGCCATAATGCCTGGCTATTTTTTTTTAATTGCAGTTTGGCCAGGGCTAGGTTTGAATCCACCACCCTCAATATATGGGGCTGGCGCTCTACCCACTCAGCCACAGGAACTGCCTGAGTTTGAGGTTTCTATGAGCTATGATGCCACAGCACTCTACCCATGGTGACAGAGTGAGACTCTGTCTCATAGAAAAAAAGAAAAAAAAAAAAGGAATCGGTGAGATATTTGTTGGCTGTGTCCACATCCCAGGTCACACCCACTGTAGAGAAAGTGTCAGTAGGTTAGTGGGTAGAAGCCACAGGCCTCCGCCCTCCTTGGGCTTTTGGCATGTTTTAGCTCCTGTAGTTTTGTCTATGGTCCCTGCACCACGATCTCTCCTTGGATAACTCCCCTGAACCCCAGACTAAGGGAAATGAACATAAACATTTCACAGCAACAAGTACTTTTTACTTATGGTAGAAAGTCTGGTTATATTTGGGAGCTTCTTTATCAAAGTTTCTTTCATCCTTCCTAAAATTTATGAATAAAAGTAGAGACTATGACTATTCCTTGCTATGTATGACATAGAATATGTCTATATGTGTAAAGACTCTACCAAAATATGCACATAGTATAGGGATTTTGAATGAGAAGTATTTTGCCAAGAATTATTGGAAAATATGGAGATATATAAAAACTTTTACAAACTCCCTTCCTTATTTCATAGTGTTGATGAGACTTTTCTATTCAGGCTTTTGTTCTCCTAGAGTTACAACCAAACAAAAGATCATGCTAGAAGTCCTGAGTACATGTGGTTCATCTCTTCTAAACTCAAAACACAGGACAAATTCCCCTGGGCATGAGAAAGAAGTCTTTAGATCCTGAGACAATTATTACCCAGAACTTGAGTGGGTAATCCTATGAGGAGCAAGAGATCTTAGAGATGAGTAGTTAGCTAAGTATCTCCAAGATGACCAGCTCCCCTGACTGTAGGGGCTGGAGCATAGAGCTACTTGTCCTAAAGCAACCATGTGGGTGGAGCCAACGGACTCTCAGGAAGGATGAGCATAGAAATGACAACCATGTGTATACATGTGTAACCTGTACTACTTTTTCATTTTTCAGTTTCTGTGACAGATAACTGGCTCTTGATGGCTACACCAGAGTTTATTGTGGGTTACAACACATACAGAATTGAGACATGGAAAATAATAGCACAAAGTCTGTGGCAGTGCTCCTGGATCACACGGGTTCCTACATGTTTTGGTGAGCAGGAAATATTAGTGCTAACCTTGTAATACTTGAGAATTTCAAATTTTAGTGGCTGCAACTCACACTAGAAATAAGTATAACTTAATCTAACAAAGTAAAAAATAATAGGTCAAAAATATACCAGACTGTCCCACACAATGCAAAAGGAAAGAGAAGGCCGAGGGTGATTGGCTTGTGCCTGTAATCCTAGCACTCTGGGAGGCTCAGGCAGGTGAGCCTCAGATTGCTTGAGATCAGGAATTGGAGACCAGACTGAGCAAGAGTAAGACATGGTTTCTAGTAAAGAGGAAGAAAAAAATAAGAAATTAGTCAGGGTGTTGTGGCATATACATAGTCCCAGCTACTTTGGAGGCTGAGACAACAGCATAACTTGAGGCCAAGAAAATGAGGTTGCTGTGAGTTATGACTCCATGACACTTTACCCAGGGTGACAGAGTAAGACTCTGTCTCAAGAAAAAAAAAGAAAGAAAGAAAGAAAGAAGGAAAGGAAAAGGAAGAAAGACAAAAGAGAGGAAGAAGTGGATAGAAAATAGAAAGCAAAAGCCCAGCTGTGATTTTCAATGACGGCAACAAAAACCCCAAGTAACAAATCTAGAGCTGGCAGCTCTGACCACTGTCTAGTGAGAGGCCTACTAATGCCCTGTTCATCCAATCAGTAAAACGTACCTATTGTCAACTCTGTAAAGAAAACCATTCAGGGCTTGGCACCTGTGGCTCAAGTGGCTAAGGCGCCAGCCACATACACCTAAGGTGGGTTTCAATCCAGCCTGGGCCCGCCAAACAACAATGAGGCTGCAAACAAAAAATAGCCGTGCGTTGTGGTGGGCACCTATGGTCCCAGCTACTTGGGAGGCAGAGGCAGGAGAATCGCTTGAGCCCAGGAGTTGGAGGTTGCTGTGAGCTGTGATGCCATGGGTCTTCCTTTGTGTCTACCCCATCCTTCTTTGGGGGAGTTAATCCACTCTGGTTATTCTGGTTGCCAGAGTTTTTCTGCTGATTCCATCCCATGTGTTTTAACATTTCTTATAGAGTATCTAAAGAGATTTCTAATCTTTTGGTTATTGGGATTTTGGTCACTGACATCACTGCTAATTCCCCAGTCCTAAAAACTTTACAAAGAAAAACTACATTTATCATTTTCTTTTCTTTCTTTTTTTTTTTTTTTTTCAGTTTTTGGCCTGGGCTAGGTTTGAACCCACCACCTCTGGCATATGGGGCTGGTGCCCTACTCCTTTGAGACACAGGTGCTGCCCCACACATTTATCATTTTCTTAATAAAACAAAGCTAGGAGCTTATTTTCACAAAGACACAGAACCAATGAAATCCAGTTCAGTTTGTAGATACTTCACAAAACTGCAAATCTTGTAGATAAAACCATACTTGTGTTATATTTCTCACAAAGTAGTTGTAGCAATTATTAGCAACATATAGTAGGTAATGTTAGGTATTTACATTTTAGATTTTTCTACATGTTAATATATATTTTACATATAACCTGAGATATACAATATTTAAAAACATTTATTGAGATATAGTGAACTAAAATTTATCTTAAAATATAAATATCTAGAAAAAAGAAATGATTTGATTATATTATGTAGGGAAACAGCCAGAGTTCTATTTTAATTAAAATATGATCAGTGGAGGAGACCAAAAATTAAACTCCAATTACACTTAAATTCAATACCATGGATTTAAATGCATGTCACTACCGTGTTTCCCTGAAAATAAGACCTACCCAAAAAATAAGCCCTAGCAGGATTTCTATGCATTTGTTAACTATAAGCCCTACCCCAATAGTAAGACCTAGTGATGGGCGTGGCTATGCACTGTATCCACGTAGCCATGCCATGCATTTCAGCAGGGAGAGGAATACATCCCCTAAAAACAAACCCTAGTATATCTTCTTGAGAAAAAATAAATATAAGGCAGTGTCTTATTTGGGGGGAAACATGGTATATTTAAGATTTATTTTCAAGAGGTTTAAATTACTAAGAAAAGTTTTTATAGAGAGTTGAAGAGTTGTGAAAGAAATAAGAACATAAGCTAATTATTTTAAAGCAACTTGCTCTTAATCAACTTGATCTTTTGGTTGTATTTTTTGTTCATCTATTTGTAAGCAGTTTTTACTCTAAAAGGTTATTGCAATGTAGTGAACTCTACCTACCACTTAATTTATAACAACTCATGATTTTCAATAAATTAAATGATAAATGTTATATGCAGAGAAGTGCTGTAGAAAGATCCCTACCCTTGGGAGCAGAGACCTGAGTTTTAGATGGGCTGAGAGAGTTTGGACCAGTTACTTCATCTGCTTGGGTTTCTGCTTTCATATATAATACAACCTTTTTTGGTCCTCCCACGCAAATATAACATTAAGCTAAAATCATCATTTTGCCTTTTGAGAATTTTGAAATAAACGTCCAGTTCAAGAGCATGCCTTTAGTTGAGGTTCTGCTTTTAACTCTTTTTCTTACAGGAGATTTGAAGGATTTTTCCATGGGAAGGCTGTTGCTGTCTCAAGCTCCATTTATCTACCTCTTCTCTGAATGATTTTGGAGCCCTGGAATTGCCCACAGGTTAGAGGGTTTCTCAGGTGTTGGAGAGTTAGCTTGAAGGAGAGGTAGAGAGGCAAGGATTGATGGTGTTAGGTTAGTTACACAATTAATTTGCCTGGTTAGTGTTCATATGAAAAAGGATTGATTGAAGAGACTTTTGTGGAAGGCTGAGTGAGCCCAGCAGTGTTAAGTGGGCAACAGGCTAAAAAGTCAGGGTATACAGGGATCAAGTGTCTGCTGAGATGGAAGGATCTATTTATGTTACAGCTTTGTATCATTTAATAATTTAACTGAATGGGCTTGTTTTTAGGATGCTGAAAAGCTAGGATTCTGATCCATTAAATGAATTTTTCCTTTTGAAATCTTCCAAATCTAACAGCATGTGAATAGAATGTGTAATGTTTCCCCATAAAATCAGACATATATTATAAACAAATTAACCCTTAAACCTCCTCATACCCCCCAAAGTCCATTGTGTATCCACCATTGCTTCTATGAGATGCACAATTTCCTGAGGGGGAAATTCCAAATTTGAACTCCTGCAGAACTTCCCTGGCACTTTCTTTATAACAGAGAGGCGTTGACTTTTGGAATTATTGCGGTGGTTAATTTCTTTCTCTCTTAGAAACAATCTCACTATATTAATGTAGAGAATGCCTGGTTAGGTTGTAGCTATTTTCCCTGCTGTGATTTCCCTCTCAATGACAGATCGAGTCTCTTGTAGTGTTGGTTTTACAAGGATTGTAGTCTCCAGCCTTCCAGAACGTGTTTTGGAGAGTGGCTAAATGGAGTTCTTATATAGACTTAAAATGCACGTTCAGGACATGCAAATGAATTGCAGTCCAATTAAGGACTGAGAAAACAGCTCTAAATATCTTGTTAATGAACGGCATTCAGCCACTAAAAAGACATTCCATCACGATGGGATTGTAAAGATCCTGCCCTTAATTATGAGTCGTAAAAGCCACTTTCAGGTAGGAAAAAAAAAAGAGGCTAACAGTTGTTCAATTAGAGGTGAACATTCATCTAGGAGAGGAAAAAAGCCTTTCTGTGATAAGACCCAGAAATCTTGTTTTTCTGCTAATGCGATTTCATACATTTTTGTTGCACGGTGGGCTGAGCAGCATTCCTGGTCTGTTGCCTCGGATGGGAATTGTTCACTGCCATGTCACACATAGCTGCGCCCCGAGTTGTCGTGCTGAGCCGTGAACTCATCTCATGGGCGTAGTGACAGTTTCTGGAGAAAGCAGGCGCACGCATGCTGATTGATTCTCAGCCTCCTCTTCCCATCCCTGTCCCCAGCGCAGCATCCTTTGCACGATTATTCATGAGCTCATCACTCGGGGAAGAAAAAAATTTATTTGCATTATAACGTTACATGTAAAAGCTATAAATTACACAGGGCTCTGAATAGTGCCTTTTGGTAAACACCACCTCTCATAAAACTCTGGGTGTTTGTGCACAGACATGTATGAAGTGCCTGATGGATTTTCTCCTTTCTCGCTGTATCTTACAAGTCTTCAGTCTTCAAAATTCTGAAATCTAGCCGTTAACACTGTGATAATTCAAAGGGAGAGGAAAGAATTTAGACGCGTTATAAAGAAGCTGTGATTCTGTCTTGACCATGGGGCTGAGCTCACTCCACTGGGAAGCTGTCATCATTCTACATAGAATAGAGGTGTTGCCATATAACACATCTGGAAGGTAAAAAACAGAAGATGATGTTGATTTCGTGGTGTTCAACAGAGAGCTAGACAGCCAAACTTATAAATAATATATATTTTTTAACAACTGTGCCACTCCGGAGTATTTGTAAAATGCTTGATATCCAGGCAAGTAAATCATTAAAACAGTAACTACTATTGGTCATTTAATCAAAGAGCTAAAATGCTGATAATTTGAGAAGAGTCTAAAACTTTTTCTCAGGTTGATTATATAGGAATAATGATGATTCTGCATCTGTTCTGCTCTCCCATTGAAAGAAAGAAATGCTGCATATCCAGTCTGTTACTCAGATGAGCACATGAACTTGGAGAGACTCCTTGCATCCTTGGCATCCAGGACAATGCTGTTTGGGAGGCAAGTGCTGGCTGCTGGCCTAGTGTGTCTCTGGAGCAGCCTGAGTCAGGAGAGGAGTGACCCAGGGTGGAGGCACAAACTTCCTAGGTACGATACACACTGTGTACTTTTAATCTGTCCTAAACTAAAATATGATCTACCGTATCAGGAAGATTATAGCGCAGTGTTCTTTCTCAAAAAGACCATGATCATTTCCTCTTTCAGGTATTGTCCTTGTATTTCAGAAAATCTCCCTTAAGTCTTACGGGAATGTTTCCTATCTCATTTTAAGCCCATTTCTTCTTGCCTATTCTTAAACAAAGATCAATAACTAATCCAGAGTACTTATATCATGCCCTTCCAAAAGTCAAATTGTGATAAAGGAGGTCTCAGTTTGTACTTAGAGTGGGGTTGGGGAGGTGGAGCTGTGACCCAGTATACAACAAGCAAGCAGGAATGTAGCTGAAATGGAATTGATTTAAAAAAAAAAAAAAGCCCTGTTCCTTTGGGTGGTAGAAAGTAAATTCCATCAATTTAGGGCATCCCCGACTTTCTTAGTGTTATGCCATATCTTACTTTGCTCCTGGGCATGGAACACCACCCCTCTTCCCAGACTCTTTTGGGCAGCGGGCGCTCCCTCCCTACACTCTGTTCCAGGGCTGCTCCCCAGATGCACCAGTGGACATCTGCACCGCATCTGTGCGGTCACAGGAGTCCCAGGGCCCCAGACTCTATCTCTGCACTTCTCTGAGGGAAGGCCTAAGTCCACTCTGATTGTGGAGTTTCCAAAGCTACCCGAGGGTGGAGGGGCAAGGGCCACCCCAGCTAAGGCCACTGATGCTGCCAGGTGTTCCTCCCTTTTCCTAGACCCAGGGTGTTCCCAGAGTCTTGCCGAGACCTGAATATTTGAATCTCAAAAGGCAATGCTGTCCCTTCCATGAGGTAGAAAGAAAGTCACCAGTAAGCAAACTAAATGCAGAAAAATCAGGAATAAAACAAATTGCAGGGAAACACAGTTATTCTCCTGCCGCTTTGTGGTAGACGAAAGAAAAAAAACAATTCCCTTTGTTTTTCTCCCCACGGCAGCTTTCTCAGTTCGTCCGTCATTTGATCATTCTTGGTGCCTTCACGACCAAGATGGAGCAGGGTGCTGGGGAGGGGATGTGTGCTTACCAAGAAGAAGGGACCTAAGGTGAGGAATACAGAGAAGGTGGTTAGAGCAGTTGCGCTGAATGTGGTGTGCCGAGGCTGAGCGTGCAAGGGAGGGACAGGGACAGCCAGAGAAGGGAAGGTCCACATGTGGGCCTGAGGCAGCTGCCAAAGTACCTTCTGTGCAGCACCGAAGAGTTTTGGATTTGGCCGGAAGGTGACAGGGCCCATAAAGGATCTCAGCAGGGAGGGGACAAGAGAAGTCTGAAATTCCAGTTTGGTCACTGTGGAGGACAGGGATGCTGGGGACAAAGTGGGAGGCAGTTAAGAGTCTTTCTTGGTCAATTAGTTGATCAATAAGTAGCCCTTGGAATGGAGATGAAGGGACAGATTTGAGAGATAAGGTAAAGAAAGAAATGTAGTGAGTGAAGTAGGAGAGGAGTGAAGGATATCTCTTTCTGGAACTTTCCTGGTCAAGTGAGGCTTGAAGTATTAGGCCTGGTCCTTAATGAAGAACTCAGAGCCCCTGGAGACATGAAGGTCTAGCACCCAGGAGCTGTGGAATCATACAGGGAACACAATGCAGACTTTCGTCCCTGAATTCCCTGCCCTTGTCCATTTTGCTCATCTTCCATTGCTGGTGGGATCTTGTTGCCCCAGAGGTGAATTGATACAGCTGAAATATAACTGTGACTCCTAAAAGCTCTTGACTTTTAAAGGTTTAAAGTTAGACTTTCCCAGGACATAAAGTTTATTCACAAAATAATTTAGATTTAGATCAATGTGTGATGAGCAGAGTGGCCTTCTGACATAGGAGTGGTTTAGAATTCTTGAGCTGGGGGAGGAAGGGGTTATTGGGGGACGAATCGGGGTTAGATGTTCCTGGAAGCAGCTGTTTTCTCTGACTACCTGGGTTGGTTGTGTCCTGGAGACACTGAGGCAATCCAAGAGTGTGGGGCTTCCCAGCCTCCAGAACCATGAGAAAGACATTTTACTGTTCATGTACCACCCAGTTGGTGGCATTTTGTTACAGCAGCCCAAACATACAAGGACAACCAATCAACAATTTGGAAAGATGTTCAATTTCATGGGTAATCAGAAAAATGCAACTCATAAACCACCTGTGAGATACAATTTTATAAATAGCCGATTTGTAAAAAACAAATAAAAGAAATCTGGCAAAGCTCGATCTTGTAAAGGTGGGGAGATGACAGTTGTCATCCAATGGTATGATTAAAATTAGTACCAACACTTCAGAAAGCAATAAAATTAAAGAGCTACATGTCCTTTGACTTAGATTTTCCACTTCTAGGTTTAGACATTAGAGAAGTTTTTGCCTAACTGCTTCAGAGACAGATAGGGAAATGTGTGTCACTGCATCATTTGTGCTAACAAAAGCAGCAACTAGAAAGGAACCTAAAAGTCAACAAGAGGAACAGGGGTACATAGTGTTCTACTCACCCAACAGAATTGTATAGGAGTTAGACGTGAATTAGAAAAACATGAGTTACATTGGTGGCACCTGTAGCTTGGTAGGTAGGGTGCTGAACCTACTGAAGCTGGTGGGTTCAAACCCAGCCTGGACCTGCCAAAACAACAATAACACTGCAACAACAACAACAAAACAGCTGGGCATGGTGGTGGGTGCCTGTAGTCCCAGCTACTTGGGAGGCTGAGGCAAGAGAATCTCTTGAGCCCAAGAGTTGGAGGTTGCTGTGAGCTGTGACGCCACAGCACTCCTCTACCCATGGTGACAGCTTGAGACTCTGTCTCAAAAGTAAAAGCAAAAAAACCCAAAAAAACAGGAATTACATGGATGAATTTCAAAAATATAGTGCTGAGATGAAAAAGAAAACCAAAGAATAACATTTACGGTATGGCGCCATAATAGTTAAAAACATCTAACACAATCCTATACATTGTTTAAGAATACATATGTACAGAATGTGCCATAAAATGGAAAGGAAAACACTACATCAAAATCACAATCTATGATATATACCAATAAAAAAGATGAGTACAGGTCACATTTGAGCACCTCTTGTAATTGCAGAAGTCAAATATGACTTGAGCATTACAATTTTGATACAGTTTTTTTCTTGCTTAAACAGGGTGTTCATTTTTGGGGCACCCTCTGTATATAGTGAAAATATCCTTAAGAGTGATTTGCTGAAGAGTGTTAAAACACCACATGATTGCTGTCACGAGGACAAGAAAAAAATGGAACTGAGAAAAGAGTAGCAGGATTCCAATTGTATCTATACTATTGTATTAGTTTTAAAACATCTCAGGGAAACATGATGCAATCATGAGATGATGAGCTGGCAATAAATCTGGCTAATAGGCCTACTTTACACTTCGATTATTTTCTAAATGCTTTTTAACATGTATTACCCATTAGTAATTTTTCTCTCCTGAAAACAGAAATAATAATGCTGGCTTTGTCTACTTTTAGGGTTGTCAAACAATGGATTTGGACACCATGATGCCGATGTGCTTTCTACAAAGGGTCTTGCAGATGCAGCTACTTTCATATGTGACTTGTCTGAAAAATCATGAGTCAAAAATAAAATCCAATTAAGACAATTATGAGTTTCATATTTTTAACTATTTCCCAGAAATAAGTGTAACCATGATCACTAATGCAACTCCTTTATTTGTATGTGGCTGATGCGGTCATGGATAATATTTTAGTAGAAACCAGCACTTCCTTCAAGAGTGGGGGAAGTGCTCTGTGGGTGACTGTTTGGTGTGTTAGGAAAACATCCACTTTCTCCACTCTGTTATAACGCAGATTATATTCTTAGATTCATTTCAGCTTCCTGAGATTGTAGGAAGCTGTTTCCTTTCTTCCATTCCTTTGTACGAATGAGGCTTATTAGGCAAGTGTCTTTTTTATTGTCCTTCTAGGTAGATGACTAGATAATGAAAATGAAATGCTGCATTCTGAGAATCAGCTACAGATCTCTTGGCAAGCCTTCCGGCAGGTGCTCTTGCTAACTACAAGTCAGTCAAGGTAGAATTGAGTCTACAGGCAGAAGAGTGGGCAGGCAAAGGAAATACAGTGAACCTTGTCGATTATGCTATTTCCAGCTGAGGTTTTGTTTTATTTTTGTGTGCAAAAGTTTTAAAATCAGTTGTGAATTTCCATATAATCCTTGAAGTGAACAAGAAAGTAGTGAAGAGGCAGTTTCTTCCATGGAGGAATTTAAAGATTAAAAAAGCAACTGAACAACAAGAAACACATTTGAATAAAGTCACAACAGATAAAGAAATTAACCCAAGACAGATGGAAGACTTAAACAGAAGAGTAAAAAAGACTCTTAGGCACAAAAGTACATATAAATTTTTTGTGGTCTTGCATTAAGCAATACTTTCTGAAGTTCAGGCAACCAAAAGAGAAAATATGTAAACTGAACTTCATTAAAATGAAAATCCTTCATATGTCAAAAGAACAGCTCATAAACTAGGAGAAAATATTTGCAAATCACATATTTGATAAGGTACTTTTAACCAGTATGTATGAAGAACTCTGAAAATTCAACAATAAAAAGATAAGTAACCCTAGAAAACGGGCAAAGTGTTTAAATAAATATTTCTCCAAAGAAGATATACACATGACCAATAAGGACATAAATACATGTTCCACATCATTAGTCGTTAGGGAAATGCAAATCAAAATCACAACCTACCTGCCCCCCTGAGAATGGCTATTATTTTTTTTAAAAGGGACAATAACAAGTGTTGGCAAGAGTGTGGAGGAACTGGAACTCTCATCCATTGTTGGTGGGAATTTAAGACGGTGCGGCTACTTTGGAAGAGTCTGGCAGTTCCTTATCATGTTGACCGTAGTTGCCATATGACCCAGCAATTCCACTCTTCAGTTTTCAAGAGAATTGAAAATATATGTCTGTCCACACAAAAGCTTGCACACAAATGTCTACAGGAGCACAATTCATAATATCCCTACATTGGAAAATCCCAAATATCCATCAACTGATGAGTGAATAAACAAAGTGTGGTACATCCGTACCATGAAACATTATTCAGTTATAAAAAGGAATGAAATACTAATATATGCTCCGACAGGGATGAACCACTAAAACATTATGCTAAGTGAAAGAAGAGAGTTATAAAAGTCCATGTAGCATGTGATCCCACTTATAGGAAATGTCCAAAACAGGTAAATCCACAGAGGAAGGAAGTAGGCCGTGGTTGCCAAGACTGGGAGGGCATGAGGAATGGGCAGTGATTGCCAGTGGGTACGAAGTTTTTTCTGCAGTGATGAAATGCTCTGGGGTTAAATAGAGATAATTGTTGTACAAACTTACGAATATGCTAAAAAACTAGGAAGTGAACACTTTGAAAGAGAAGGGAGGGAAAAGGAGAGAGACAGGAAGAGACACAGGATAGAAACGTCCATGGAGCTGCTTTTAAAAGATGAGAGGTTTACAATATGCAATTTAGAACTGTGTTTCTGGGATGTTCAAATCTCATCATTTCTCCAAATCTTCACGCAAGTCATCCCCATCTCCTGCACCTAAACACACAAGAGGGAAACTGTGAGAAAAGTTAATGAGGACACGGATTTTACCTACTCTGTCTCTGCACCCAACCTTATCAGGTGTACGGACTCTCCTAATAAAAATGTTCTGAATGAATAGGTAGATCCTACATGAGCAATTTTGATTTAGTTCCACACTGGTTTTGATACCTATATATCTTTTTTTTTTTTGGCCAGGGCTGGGTTTGAACCCACCACCTCTGGTGGTGCTCTACTCCTTTGAGCCACAGGCGCTGCCTGATATATCTTGCAAAGTGCAGAGAGATAAGATTTATTTACACTTACTCCTCTTTCTCAACATCTAGTATTTCTGTCTTAAAAAGCATGCCGTTAATGGTTTCCAGTTCCATCCAAATTGTGCAAAAAGCATTAATTTATCCTTTTTGCAGCTGAGTAGTACTCCCTGGTACACACCCACTGTGACAATGTGTAGGAGGTCCCAGTACCCACACAGTTAACTTGCTGAGACTCTGGGGAATGAAATAAGGGAGAATGAAAGTGAGCCAGGCATTAGATTTCCAGCTGATAGGGATGATTAGAATCAAACTGAAATACAGTATGAAATCAAAAGTATAGAATATTAAGATGATACAACACCATTCTTTGGACCGTTGAAGGATTCCACTGAAGAAAATTACCTATCCTAGTAGGTTAGTAGTAGAAGCAGATGTCCTGTAGAAATTTCAAGAAAATATACTTTTATAAAGGTATGTCAAATCTAAAGTTTAATCATCTTACTATATACATATATAGTTAAAATATTTTAAATTTTAAAAGTTGGTGCTTCTATTTTTATAATATAATCCTTAAGGTGGGTGAGAGTTTACTGCAGTTATTGTTTCTTCTCTGGAGTGTTTTTCTTTTCTTTTTTTTTATTTCTTATAGCATAACTGTGTACATTAATGCAATCATGGGGTATATGTATATGTGTGCTGTTTTCATATACATTTTGAAATACTCTCATCAAACTGTTTAACATAACCTTTGTGTCATTTTCTTAGTTATTGAGTTAAAACATTCATACTCTGCTTTTAGAAAGATTCACTTGTACCCTTGTAAGAT
>CAUYQV010095819.1:0-14651 GCA_963574575.1 Galagoides demidoff
TCCCAGCTACTTGGGAGGTGGAGGCAGGAGACTCGCTTGAGCCCAGGAGTTGGAGGTTGCTATGAGCTGTCATGCCATGGCACTCTACCCAGGGGGATAGCTTGAGGCTCCGTCTCAAAAAAAAAAAAAAAAAAAAAAAAAGAATTGCAATTAGGATCTCAAAGAGATCTTTGTACTTCCATGTTCATTACAGCATTATTCACAATAGCCAAGAGGTGGAAAAAATCTAAGTGTCCATTAACAGATAAATGGATAAGAAAACATGATAGATAGACAGACAGACAGACATACTATGAAATATTATTCAGCCATAAAAAAGGAGACCTTGCCATATGCTACAACATGGATGACTCTTGACATTATGCTAAGTAAAATTCACAAAAGGACAAATACTGAATAATTCCACTGATATGAGCTGTCTAAAATAGTCAAACTCATAGAAACAGAGAACAGATGGTAATCAAATATGGGGATTTGCTGTTCAAATGGTATGGAGTTTCAGTCACACAAGATGAAAAAATTCTAGAGACCTGCTGTATGTCTACAGTTAACAGTACTCCACACTTAAAATTTTGTTGAGAGTAGAAAATAAAAACAAAATGAAAGAAATGGAGTCCAATAAAGAACAGAATAAAATAATGGGAAAAGATTCAATGGTAAACCAGATCCCTGTTAATTCACTGATTTCTGGAATGCACAACATGTACTTTTAAAAGTTTACTACTCAAGCACTAGTCTTGTGATGATGTCGTTACAAAAACAATTGATGGAAAAATAAGTTTGATAAATTATTTGTCTTAGAGACTATAAAATAATATTATTTTATACTATAAAGAAATATATGAGCGGACGTACATAAGACATTCAGTTACTTGTGTTGGTCCTAGAGTCATAGAAACTTATTTAATCACAGATTGCTTTGTGTGTATAATAAATTTTGAACATAACTGCATTAAAAATTTAAATACATATAGATACATTTAATAAATAAATTATATATCAACTCACAAGTAAGGTCTAAGACATACCCTGGCCTTAGACTTCTCTAAAACCTCCAGGGAAGAAAAGGTGGCCCAAAGAGATTACAGTCAGCCAGACTATCATTCAAATACAAAGTCAACAGATAATTCTGAACAAATTTTTCTTAGGAACCATTCTTGAAACTCAAGGGTGAACTTCAGCCCATAAAAAAATAACTAGAAAGACTATGAGAAAGGGTCTAGTTAGTGTTGAAAACCAAATAGCCGTAACTAAAGGACAAGGTCTAAAACAAATGGAGAGAATAGTATGACAAAGATGTAAATATTACATACCTTGACTATGTAGCAAAGACAGCAAAATAAAAAAGGCAGAAGATGTTGATTTCCTCATTTTAATATTTGAAGGCTAGAAGATGTCATTTAGAGCTTCAAGCCAACAACAGAAACATATATATATAAAATATATATTATATATTATATTATATATATAATATTAAAATAACCTACATATATAATATATATAATTAATAACATTAGGAAAAATAGGAAAATATGAAGGAAAGAAGGAAAAATATAATAATTTATCATAGTTTAGATTAAGAAATTGATAGATGCTTCCTTAAAGAAAAAAATTAAGAAACTCTTGAAAGTATAAAGTAGGAAAACAATAAAATACTTCTTTAAATATTACAAATAATGTATAACACATATACACAGTAAAATTAAAAACTCATATAGGGAAAGAATTTTTAAAAAATTATAAAGACAAAAAGTAATAACCTAACAGAACCAAAACAAAAATAGCCAAATACAAATGGGCTGAACTTACGTATTAAAAGATTGGAATTCAAAGCAAAATCCTATGCTGTACACAAGAGACACACCAAACCCAAAGTAATTCAGGAACATTGAAAATAAAATGTAGAGTACTATTCAGATGTAAAAAAGATGGTGACTTTACATCTTTTGTATTAACCTTGATGGAACTGAAACATATTCTTCTTAGTAAAGTATCACAAAAATGGAAAAGCAAGTATTTGACATACTCAATACTATGAAGCCAATAGACAATTCTAATACACTCCCACATAAGAGAGAAACTCAATTCAATTCAATTTGGGGGGAGAGGGCCCATGGGAAAGGGGGGGGAGACAGAGGGGAGGGAATGGGTGTGCTCCCACTTAATAGGCACAATGTAAAAGTATATAGCACACCTTTTGGGTGCAGGACACAACTTCAAGAGGGACTCTACCTTACAAATGCAAATATTATAACCTAGTTGTTTGTACCCTCACATTAACCTAAAATTTAAAAAAAAGTGGGCAAATACAAATGAAAATGAATCAAAACATGATCTTAATATCAAATCTTAATGTGAACTCACGCCAAGAAGAATTAAATGAATCAAAGAAGAACACTTTTGGGGTGGCTTCTGTGGCTCAGCTGGTAGGGTGCTGGCCCCATATACCGAGGGTGGTGAGTTAAACCCAGCCCTGGCCAAACTGAAACAAAAAAATAGCTGAGCATTGTGGCAGGCACCTGTAGTCCCAGCTACTTGGGAGGCTGAGGCAAGAGAATCACCTAAGCCCAGGAGTTGGAGGTTGCTGTGAGCTGTGTGACACCACAGCACTCTACCAAGGGCAATAAAGAGACACTCTGTCCCTAAAAAAAAAAAAAAAAAAAAACCACAAAGAAGAACACTTAATGTTAAATTACATAATTTGTAATAAAAATTATAGCCACTATGACCATCAAGGAACCAAAAAAATAGCTCAATAAAACAAAGACTTTAGGATATATAAGTCTTCTATAGAGAAAAACTTACCAGAACACTTTAACCTCATCAATCCAAATAGACAATACAAATAAAAGATAAATAATTAAATAAAACTCCTAAATAATATAACTAACAAGGTAGAGCTAAATTATAAATTATATGTCTCTAATTTATACCTTTAAAATAGAGAATACATATACTTTCTTTTTTTTTTTTTTTTTTTTTGGCTGGGGCCAGGTTTGAACCTGCCACCTCCAATATATGGGGCCAGCGCCCTACTCCTTTGAGCCACAGGCACCACCCTACATATACTTTCTTTTTAAGGATCCTGGAACATTGACATCAGTCGACCTTATTAAGTCACAAAGAAAATCTCTATAAATTCTAAAAAGTAGAAATAATACAAATATATTCTCTTATTAAAGGTTCAATAAATCTAAGGAGAAAAAAAGCCCTCACCACTTGGAAATATTTTAACTCTTCCTTAAAAACTTATAATTCAGACTTAATAGCTCAATCTGAACTCATTGTGAGGACAGACAATATAATCATATAAAATGAAAATAAAGATACTTTGATAACTACATGCCCAAATCTATGCGATAAGATTAAAACAATGTTCAGAGGGAAATTAATAATCTTAAATATTTGTATTTTTTTAAAAGGAATAAAAATAAATAAAATAAGCATCCAAGTATGAGGTAAGAATAAAAACAGGAGAAATTTAAGGAATGTAAAAAGAAGGCATTAATAAAGAAGCAGAACTTATTGATTAAAACACAGAAAAAAATAAGTAAAACTAATAGCTGTACATTTTTGTGGGAAAAGGAACAATTTAACTATTTACTAACATAATCAAGATAGGAAAAGGAAAAGACAAACAAAAGATAAGAAATAATAAAAAGAAATAACCATAGATAGAGGACATTAAAAAGAATTATAAAAGAATTCTTTGCTCAACTCATTGCAAATAAATTTGAAAATCTGGTTGAACTGGGCAATACTCCAAAAGATCTATTTTCCCTAATACAAGTAGTAACTACAAGTTAATTTTTTAATTAGCAATCAGAAAGAAATGTGTGAATGATGAACTAGAAGTTCACAGAAAATGCAATAAGTTTTTAAACATGAAGAGGTGTCCAACCTCACTCATAATAAGAGAAATTAAAATTAGAACCATATTGATATACCATTGTTCACACAGTCTTACCAAAGATCAAAAACCTTGATCTAGGCTGGGGATGGTGGCTCAGGCCTGAAATCCTAGCACTCTGGGAGGCCAGGGAAGGAACATCCTTTGAACTTCAGAGTTTGAGGCCAGCCTGAGCAAAGGAGACCCCATCTCTACTAAAAATAGAAAAAGTAGCTGGCATCCTGGTGGATACCTATCAGGGAGCAGAGGCAGGAGGACTGCTTGAGCCCAGGAGTTTCAGATTGCTGTAAGCTAGGCTGAGGCCATGGCACTCTCTCTAGTCCTGGTGACAGAGCAAGACTCTGTCGAGAAGGAAGAAGAAAAGAAAAGAAAAGAAAAGAAAAGAGGGAGGGAAAAATTGAGAGTGTGGCGTGAGCCTGAGGAAGCAAAATAAAACAGGGAAGTATGCAAACATGAAGTGAATGCTAATTAGTCTCAGGGAAAAGGGCAGATCAAAACCTAGAAAAGAAAGATCCCAGCACATTAAAGGAAAGAGAAGTCCCCCAGCACCCTTCTGGCTTATTCTTCCAATATAATACACAACTGGGCCCACCTTACCACATCTTGGTTAATACCAACTTTATCAACTTTTCCATTAAAGCCAAACTGGACTTAGTGCAGTCAATGATGGACTGTCTATATGCCAAGTGCATTCCTTGTATAACTGACTGTGTAATGGCTGAAATTGAGAAATTGGGGCAGAAGTACCGAGTGGCCCTCAGGATTGCCAAGGACCAAGATTTAAATGATTACCATGCACACACAAAGGAACCTATGCAGATGACTGCTTAGTACAGAGAGTAACTCAGCACAAGTGTTACATCGTGGCCACAGTTGACCGAGACCTTAAACGAAGAATCCAGAAAATCCCTGGAGTTCCTATCATGTATATTTCTAACCACAGATATAATATTGAACAGATGCCAGATGATTATGGAGCCTCTCAGTTCTAATTCTTATAAGACAATGTTTGTATGCCTTTCTTCAACCAACTTTCTCTGTTAACAGTTTTTTAAACATGAAATACCATGAATTATTACTCTGTTCATCAGCTTGCTTTATTATGACCTGGAGGATGTAGGTAAGTACACTCATGTTTGGATGCTATTTTGAAAATGATATTTTATCTCATTGATGATCAAAGATGCAAAATCTAATAGAGAATGCTTCATTCTTTTTTGAGTTCTGTTGCACAATGTGGTAATTATAGTTAATATTAGAGTAAATTTCAAATGTTCTTACCACAAAAAATGTTAAGTATTTGAGGTGATGGATATGTTGACAAGTTTGTCAATTATTCCGCACTGTTTTCATAGATTATAACATCACTGTGTACTCCATAAGTTTATACAACTATAAATTGTTGGTTTACAATAAAAATAAAATTGTTGCATCTTTTTGTAAAGAAAGAAAGAAAAAGAAAAGAAGGAAAGAAAGAAAGAGAGAGAGAGAAAGAAAACCTTTCAGGGATAACATTTTGTGGCAGAAAAACTTGTTATAAATTCTAAAGAGGGCAATTTACAGTATTTCCCAAATTACAAGTGCAAGTACCTTTTGATTTACGAATTCCACTTCTAGAAATTGATTATTTATTCTCTAACATGTGAAATATTAATAACATATGTACTCAAGTTATTTCTCTTGCTTTTTCTTTACTAACAAAATATTGAAAACATCCTAAATATCCATTAGTGTCTTCTTACATAAATTATGGAACATCAGTATGAAAAAAAAAATACCATTCAGCTATTGAAAAGAATAAAGGAGTACTCTTTAAAACTGCTCTAGAAAGATCTCCAAGATATATTATTGAGAAAGAAAGTGAAGAAGAGTATGTAAATTTCACTGGGGGGTGGAGTGGAGGAATATATTTGCTTGTATATACATAAATCTCTAAAGAATAAAAAAATAGAAGAAACTGTGGTGGGGGACCTGGATGAGAAGGAATTTTAAACCATATGAATTGATTTCTTTTTCCCTCATACTATTTTTATTTTTTTATTTCCAATTAATATGAGGGTGCATATAATTAGGTTACATTGTTTGAATTTGTAACGTGAAGTCTAAGTGGTGGTTGTGTCCTTCACCCAGGAGTGTGCCACACACTGGCATATTGTTCCTGCTGGGAAGGATCCCACTGACCTGCCCCCTCCCCCTCCCCCTCCCAGCTTCTTGGATTTAATTGAGTTTTTCTCTTCAGCAAGCACATTGTTGTTAATCTACAAATTTCAAATCAGTATTAACTGATTATTTTTAAATGTTATGTATTAAATATCCCATCTGGTCATACTAGACTCAGTTCTCTAGGAGCTTATCATTTTTGAAAAGCAAGTACGATTTGAAATTAAGAGTGAAATCGCTTCCTTACCTTAGTTATTTCTGTCTTCTGATCCAGCTCATCATGTACTTCACCTGCCAAAACAAAAATTGAGAATTAAAGGTCAGAGAAATTGAAACTTGATTTAGTTTTAAGGGATATACTTAGTATTTATTAAAGTACCATCACTAGATGGCATTATGAATTCAAATATTGGAATGTTTTTAAGAATATCTTTGAACTGGAACCCTAAACATAGTAATTAATGAAGACTGATACTTATATTTGCCAAAGAGAAAACTAAAGTGCAAAGAGCCTTAAAACAAAATATGAAGCTAGCAATCACATTCTTAATATTTTTTAATTCAATTGTTACATTATCTATGATATTTTAAGAGGCTAATTTTTGTCTTCCACATTATCACCACTATTGGGAAATTCAAAATGTTATAGCTGGACTAATTCTCCTCCTGCTAAAGCTTGATGAGTACATTTTTGACTCTCTTGGTTCAGAACAGATATATCTGTGTAATGTCAAGGTCAAATAAGCATATAAACCTTAAATAATTTCAGTGCCTTCTGCAGGGAGAGAACATAACCACCACTGTGCTAAAAATTTTAAAGTAACTTTTTTCATAGTATAAAGTCAACATGTGCTTTTTTTAGATATATTGGAAAACTCAGAACATTTATAAGCAGAAAATAAAAACACTAATGGTCCCATCATCCAGAGATAACTAGTATTTGTAAAGAGATTTTTTGATGTGTGTATGTGTTTACATCATCATACTGTTCATGAATTTCTCATTCCTATTGTTTCTAAATCACATAAAGTGTGATAATTCCTCTGTCATAAATGTTCTTTATAACTCTTATTTAGGATGGTCTAGAATAGCCCATGATTATAGACATAACATAACTTATATTAGCTTTCTTCTATTATGGTGCATTTATGATTTTTCCAATTTTTGCTTGGCATATGAGGTTTAATATTATTTTCCAGGATCATATTTCTTGTAATAAGAAAATATACTTGTATCTACCTTGGGCCAGACACTTAACATTATCACTAATCCTTATAACAAACTTGCAAGGTGGAGATTTGCATACCTGTTTTACAAATAAGGAAACTGAAGAACAATTCAAAGTGACATGATTAATAGAAAACTAAAAAGCCAACAAAACAGGTTTTTAAATACAAGTCTCTCTTTCTCACTAGACAATTCTATGACCACCAGCCACTAGATAAGGAGTTATTGTTGTTTCTCTAGGGCACAGTTCTGGATCTGAAAGGCTGCACAGCTGCTGTGTGGGAGGAATCTCTGAGCTAGTAAATAAACCTGGCTAAGCACCTACAAATTAAATCTCAAAATCACATTATGTTCTAGTCATTATTCAACATGTAGTCACTGTAATAAAATGATGAAAAAAAAGAAAAAAATACCACCCCCTCCCCAAAACACCCCATTTACAGGGCTAATAAAGAAAAACTAGTCTAAGAAGGCAATAGCTCTGAGTCAGAAAACAGAAGATTTAGATAAATCAAAGTGGAATGTCAGATTCTCTCCCAAGACCTGCATCTATGATATAAATAAGCCCAGCTTACATAAAAACAAGAAAAAGTGATTCTAAAACATTCTGTAAGTGATATAGTAAGAATTTGTTTTAATGACATTATAAATACATGTAAGTTAAGGGCCTAAAGGGATTACTTAAATCTTTTGGTTACTTTCCTGGACTTTATGAGGCAAAGTACAAGCTATCATGGGATTTATAAATTTGGAGATTTGCAAAAATCTTGGGATAGATACCCTGTGAAAGTCAAGGGCTTTCTCTAAAAATACAGGAACACCCTTTAGTTCTCCAACCAAAGGTTCATCTAAATTATGCAACAGTCATCCAATAAATATTTAGTGAGTGTTTATTGTGTGCTAAGCACTATTAGATGCTGGTGGTGCCCACATTTAAGGAGCAAGCAAGTAATGGTTTGGGAGGTTATATTTTTAAAAAGTGGTGTTGCTTATTTACTTAAGGAATGTTAACAGCATGATTAAGAAAAATGAACTGTTTGTCTTACCATAGATTCTCCCATTAATGGAACATCTTTTAAAAGTCATGATATTTTGAGTAAGGGTCCCCGTTTTGTCAGAGAAAACATATTCAATCTGGCCCAGCTCCTCATTGAGCGTGGTCGTCCGAGCTTCAGCAGGTGTGGCTTTCCCAGAGTAATACATCTTCCGATCCCAGTTTATAAAATAACTGTGTCCCAGACGAATTACTTCCACACTGTTATCCATTAAAATGGAAAAAAGGAAATGCTCCATCAATTTCAAAACATACAAAGCTTTGCCAAAGTAACGAGTCTGCCAAAGTCTTCAGAGTTTAGAAGAAAATGTGGATGCTCTGTCCCTAGGTTCTAGTGATCTCAGAAGCATCTCAACAGAGTGTTCATAAATCTTTACAAGTCATTTCCTTGCAGCACTGTAAAACAATAGGCTAGCTTAGCATTAAGCTTTAGGGAATGTCCGTGGTTCTCTCCATTAAACAGGCCTCAATGGAGATTTCTTGTGTATCACATTAAGGTGCATCTCCTCCTGTACCACCAAGGCACCTAATTGTTATTAAAGATTTCGGTCAGATGTCTGACCTAAAGAAATGTGTTGTTGAGGATTTTCTCTCCAATACATGGCTTCACTTTGACGAGGCCTCACTTTGCCGAAAGAGATAGAAATGTCTCCACAAAGCACTGACCAAACCAAAGGAGTGTGTTGCCATTACCAGGAAAAGTGTTGTGTCATGTTCTAGTAATTGTTATGACTCTCAACTGCAGAAGGAAGATTTCTGTGGCCAATGGAATGAACTTATTCATGTTCAATGTCATACATGATGCTTTTTTATTTCTAAAAAGATAACAGTGTAAACTTCTTCCATCAGATTACTGAGAATTATCTGTTACCATATGCCAGTTCAAATGGTGCCTCATTACTGTTTACTGCATTTCTCTTCTTAACAGTGAGTTGAACATTTTTGCCAAATGTTACTGACCCATTGTATTTCTTTTTAGAATTATTTAATTGTGTCTACCTATTTTATTTTTCCTATTCTATTTGTCAAAAAATATATAAAATATTTTACTGATTTTATCATTTGCCTTTTAATTTCTTGTTCTCTAGGCTGACCCCAAACTCCTGGGTTCAAGCATCCTTCCTGATTTAGCCTCCTGATAGCTGGAACTACAGCACCCTCCTGCTCACAGCTGATTGTCTTTTAATTTTGTTACCAGTTTTTGATAGGAAGTTTTCCCTTTTCAACCAATCAAATTTATCAGTAGTTTCTAGTTTCTGTTTTGGTAGTTTGGCTTGGATAGGCCTTCCCTATGCCAAGATCAGCTATATAGACATGTACATTTTTCTTCTAGCTTTTATTGATTTTTTTCCCACATTTAATTCCCTATCCGAATTGGAACTTTTTGAAGTATGACGTACATATGAGAAGCTAACTTCCTGTTTGAAAGTTTTCCATCACCATTTGTTGAACAATGAATGGATTCCCCATTGAGCTGGGATTCTCCCTGTGTGTTATATAATTTTTTTACTTGCTGAGATCTGATTTACATATTTCAGTTTTGTTCATTGATCCATCTCTTAAGGCATCTCTTATTTTCATTATTGTAGCTTTCTAAAGACCTGATAATACCTAGAAGCACCTTTATTCCCTTCCTTTTAAAATTTCTTATCTATAATCAGTCATTTATTCTTCATGATAGAATCCATGTATTCATCTAATTAGACATTGAAGTCAATGTATTAACTTGCTTATAGAATGTATCCAGTATTTTGATTAGGTCTATGATAAACTTGTAATTATTTGAAAAGAACTCATATTTTATAAACTTAAATGCAAATTCAAAGAGAAGGCTAAATCTTTTCAGAAATCCAGTCTTCAAAAAGACCTCTCTCACTGGGGCAGTGCCTGTGGCTCAGTGGGTAAAGCACTGGCCCCGTATACCAAGGGCAGCAGGGTCAAACCTGGCCCCAGCCAAATTGCAACAAAAAAATAGCTGAGCATTGTGGCAGGTGCCTGTAGTCCCAGCTACTCGAGAGGCTAAGGCAAGAATATCACCTAAGCCCAGGAGCTGGACGTTGCTCTGAGTTGTGTAATGCCACAGCACTCTACCAAGGGTGATAAAGTGAGATTCTGTTGCTACCAAAAAAAACTCTCTCTGTAAAGAATTTTAATGGGGCTTTTTGGTTTGGTTTTGTTTTTCACATAGGTCCACACTGTAGCTTGATAGATTTGTTTGTGGCCATTACAGTTGTCTCTTGGTCTCTGTGAGGGACTAGTTCTAGATCACCCCTTGCCTACCAAAATCTGAGAATGTTCAAGTCACTACATAAAAGTAGTATTTGGATATAACCTACATACTTCTTCCCATATTCTTTAAATCATCTCCAGATTACTTATAATACCTAATACAGTGTAAATGCTATGTAAACAGTTGTTGTATTATATTGTTTAGGGAATAATGATAAGAAAAAAAGTGTGTTTTTTCAGTACAGATACAACCATCTTTTTTTAGCAAATATTTTTGATATGCGGTTGGTTGAGTCTGCATATGCAAAACTCACAGATAGGAATGGACAACTATCGATCTTTTTATTGAGGGGATAAGTTTTTAAATTATTGTTGGCCTAAAGATTTTAATTTTTTTAGTATTACTTACCTAACCAGACATTTAACTACATTGTCTAAGTTTTACAGATTATTCTTGTAGATTTTTCTAGTGTTATAACAGTATTATTTTCTATGTTCTTTATTTTATTTCAGTTTCATGTCTTATTTTGTCTACTGATATTTCAGTTTCATGTCTTTGTATACTACCAAGGTTATCCAGAACAGTAGAAAATAATAATAATAACAGCAAGAACTCAGAGCTTATTTCTGATCTTAGTGGAAATTAAGCTTTGGTTTCCTCATCTATAAACTGAGAAAGTTGGACTAGATGACACCTAAGTTTTTTTCTGAGTATTAATTCTATGCTCTAAGTTCTAAAACTACATAACATATCTGTATTTCCCTCCCTAAAAGTGGTATGGTGCCCAGTCATTTTGTAACTATTTGAATGGTAACATTCCTTTTCTCCCAAACTAAAATCACACTGGGATACAAAGATATCACACATGATATAAAGATAAATAAGCCATACTCTGCATGTATCTATTAATAGATTTCATGTTTAATCATATATAACTCTTCTGTATCCCTCCTTCCATAATTTTTTTGTAAATTCCTTGTTAGCTGGTCTGATTTAGCTTTGTTTTCCTTATTTCTTTCACTCAAAAAGCATTAGCACTTACAATAGTGCAGGGTAGTGTCTTGCCTATCAGAGGCCATCAGTCACTGTTGAGTGTATGAATTCCAGCCCTCTACTCCCTAATTTCACCAATAAGGACATTAAGACTTAAGTGACTAACCCAAGGTCACACAAATAATTAGCCACAGAGCCAGGACTAGAATTTAGGCATTTGGTAAAGCCAGTGCAGACATGGCCTTAAGAATGGGATGATGAGGCTTTCATTTATCTGAAAATTTAGCAGCTCCCTGTAAACACAAAGCAAAATGAAGGAAACAAAATTTGATTCTTCCATATTATGGTATAAGCCAATGGAAGTATTCTAAATTCATTCAAATTCTTAGAGCTTAAAATAATCTGTAGACAGAATGGATAACCTTTGTGTTTGGGAAAAGAAAATTTAGAAGGGTTACAGTGGAACAATCAGATCTATCTTTTATAACAGCAGAGAAAAGGAGACAAATTTTCAGAGCTGGCATAATCAGACTGCTTAGTGTTTTCTGCCTGAATGCTCAAAGAGCAGGGCTTGTGATTCCACCCATTCTGAGGCAAAACAAGCAACATGAAAATGAGCTCCTATTGCTTTGGAAGGAACATTCAAAAGCTAATTCTTTGGAAGAACAATGGCCACATTTCTTAACATGATGTATTTTTTAAAAAACTGGTTATGTCTTAGCACAACAGATAAACAAACTGACAGTGTAGAAACACCCTACCAAAATAAATGTACTTCACTTACCTGGAATTGTTAACCATTGAAAGTAAATTCTGCATGTGTGTCCTCAAGTGACACATGAAACTCATTTGTTTTCATACCTATTCAAAAGCCTAATGGAAGCTTTCATAGAAGGCCTTCATCACTCTACACAGAAATACCTAGGAGTTATCTCTTTCTATGTCTCAGTCTTTAGGACTGAGCAGCTTGAAATTCCTCAGAACACTTTTTCCCTTGACTTAAGATCAAAATCTCTGTTCTTATTTGGCAAGAGAAAAGCCCACATTTATCTTCATCGATACTTTGCCTTAACAACTACAGAACTCAGGACTCTTTTTTTCTCTTAACTTCTTCACTGGTTAATAAATCATACACAGCTTAGGAACAGAGGAAGAACACTGGGCCAGCTCTCAAAAGACTTGGGTTTGGATCGTGGTTCGGCCCCTAACTAGCTCCATAATCCTGAGCAAATCATCTCCTCATTTGTGAAAGAAGTTCAGCAATAGCTACTTCATAAAATTGCTGGGAGACATAAATGAGATAAAGTGTGTGAAACTACTTCATATAAAACACAAAATGCTAAAAGAAAGAGACAGACAGATGATTTTTCAAGACACCATATTTTGTGTACATTATAGAACATCAGTAATTTTGAAAATTATGAGAAAGTAGTTTTTAAACAATAAAGTATGCTAATATCAAACACACACATACAAACATTTAAAAAAGTACAACCATAAAATGCTATTTGGAGCATAAAGGAATTCAAAAATCAGTTATTTTAATCCCATCACTTATAGAGCAGCACATATTTGAAAGGCAAACAAAGGCACAGAGAAGCCATGTACTTTCTCCAAGATCACATAACTACAGTGGCAGTGCCAAGACCAGAAACTAGGTTTGGACTATTACAAATAGGTTTTCTGCCTTCCACTGCACCTTGGAAGTATCATAAAAAGAATCCTAACCTGGGGATCTAGATTTGGTCTCTAACAAAAATGAATCTTTCAAATCATTAAATGAAAATGCCAATGCACTTCAAAGAAAGAATGCATACAGAATATACTTCCTTCATGAGGACATATGAAACTGCACATGTGCAGATGGTAAGCCACAAGGTACATTTATTATTCATTTAGGACATAAAAGGAAAGCTATAAAAGCTGACCATAGCTCTTCTGGCAAAGACCAGGATTTACTACAGACTTTATAATTGGATACAAGCATGAGAGGTCCTCAGAATCTAAGATGAGCCAGTAGGATACAGTTTAAATAGAGCACACTCTGATCGTGGCTCCAGAGGGCCCAGAGCAATTTGTGGTGCTGTGGCCACATGCCACCACTTCAACTCAATTTCCCACAACTTGACATTTCAGTTTCCTGACTACTATCCAAAACAAGGGCAGATTTTGTGCATTAAACATCTTTTGCTTCATCATAGCTAGGTTTTTGGAAAGAGAGAAAAAAACACTCATAAAAATTAGTGGGGATTTAGAGTTGGTGATTTTGTGTATTGTTAAAGTGCTGATGATGAGAAGTGTCAAACAACTAAGTCTCCTCTTGGTTCCAATGTCTCTGGGGTTGTCTGGTTCAGTCTTGACAGGAATAGAATCAAAAATGTCTCAGGTATGGGCTCTATGGCCAAGTTCCAAGCCTCATCAAACACATACACACACATACATATGCATACATATAAACATATCTACATACGATGTTAGACAATTAAGTTCGCGAACTCGTCCTAGAAAAAGTGCTAGATACCTCATTGCTGAATATCACTACTGTCACCTTCAAAGTACTCCTGTTGGCCATCTGATCATGCAGCACTTTTTCTAGGATAAGATGAGTTCACAAACTTAATTGTCCAACTTCATACATAATGTATATACATAGAGGTATATATGTATGTAGAGAGAGACAGACCAAAAAAGAGACCACTTTAGCTCAGATTGTAGAACCAAATCTAGAAATAACAGATCAAATTGTAATGGAAATTATGAATCATACTTCTTATCTAGCAGTGGATCACACTTCATCTATTTCTTTAGATACTTGTTTATGATACATATACAAATGAACAAATATTCATTAAGCTTTTACAATGTGTCAGGCATTTTTCTACAGGTATTTATTCATTTGTAACACAATCCTATGAAGTAGAACTATTATTTTCTTCATTTTTTTTTTTTTTTTGAGACAGAGCCTCAAGCTATCCCCCTGGGTAGAGTGTCATGGCATCACAGCTCATAGCAACCTCCAACTCCTGGGCTCAAGCGAGTCTCCTGCCTCCGCCTCCCAAGTAGCTGGGACCACAGGT